>CAMXCT020003113.1:376054-381054 GCA_947184155.2 Cladocopium goreaui | reverse complement strand
CGCAAATGGGTTCTGAAAAAAAATCGAGTAGACCCCAAAAAATTGATGGTGAATCATATTTTTCCCCAAAACCTCATTGTTTTTGGGATATTGGGCTGACCCCAGTGACCCAAATTTCATCAGAGTGTCCTTCTTCCTGAAAAGTCTTCACCACTCCTTGGGATTGCTCAAAGGTGCCCATAAAGAACAAAGAAACACTTTCCAGTACATATAGCCCAAGTAGGATTACTATATATATATATGTGATTTCTACAATGTGGTAAACCCAATGCCATAACCTACCATTTAGGACTGGTGTTTACCATCCATTTCTGGTCATACTGGGGATGCTGTATGGCTTTGAGCTTGCCACATTGCTTTAATTATAACTGTCACATCAAAAAAAACTCCATCAAAATCATTGTATGTATAAGATATTATAACATGAGCCCATATATATTTTCCTATACTCTAGTTGTAAAACTACTTTCAAATCCCCTTTAAGAAAAATAAAACTCAGAATCACATCCTCCAGGCGACCTTCCAAGGTGCTCTTGAAGCTTTCATCCGCCGTGGTTCCCTTCTCCTTCAGCGCCGCTTCCATCATGGCCCCCAACCGCACGCATGGCACCACCGGCCGGGCGGCGCCGTTGGAGGCGGGCGGCGGCACGTAAGCCATGTTCTGGGCGCCTTGGAACATACTCTGGGCGTTGCTGCGGACCACCTGCAGGAGGCCAGGGCCCCTAGGGCCCCTAGGGCACCAAAAAAAGTGGCTGAAGTCTATGGTTTTTTATGGTAGATATGACTGATATAACTTTCTTGTCTAGTCAATAAGGTTTATAAACCAACAAACAAACATCACATTTGGGGGCACCATCCTGTGCCAATTCCCTGCCAATTTCCCCGGGGAGTGAACATTCTGAGTTCTGTTGCTAAGATATACCACCATATGAAAAATCATGGACCCACCAATGTCTGTTGGTGGACTGTCCCACTTTTTGTGTAAAAGTGACAAATCCTCATTTTTGAATCCCAATTCAGGGTGAATTATAAAATTCCATTCTTGTTGCTTACATCGCTTACATCCTATTTCCCATATTTTCCTTGAAATCCCCTCCCCATTTTTCATGATTTCGCCCGCCTCCAGTGGCGGATAGTAGGGTTGAGCCTTCACCACATAGTTGCCACCCATCAACACCACCTGTCCGGCCATGTCCGCCCTTTTTCGGGGCCAAGAGTGGCCCCTTGGTTTCGATCTCTGCTTTGCTAAAAAATCAGGTGTCATCCAAGTATTTAGACAGCTTCAAGCCCAATAAATTGGGATATAACCCTTATTAACAACTTATAACTTATAACTTATAACTATGGTGACATATCAGAATTTCTGAGTGGAACTAAATTGGGAATGCATATGAATTCATTGGTATATAACGAATATAACTATGGTAAAATAACTGAAGACCTCACTATGGGGATAAAATATGATATAATTATACAAAGTGAGGCCCCTAAACGGGGGATAAAATCAACTAGTATTCATGGGGTTTATAAAACATAACTGGGAGGCCTCGCCTTGCCCTCGGATTTTATGGTAGCCAACAAAAACATCGAACAGTGACATCCTACTGAAACATCGAACAGTTTCGAGATGTTTCTTTCGTTGTTTTTTTCAGCTCACCAGCACTCCAGCTACCCCTCTAGTCCAACCGCGCAGCCAAACTTAGATCCCAACCATTTATGTGTTGCACCCTGGGCACAACCGGAAAAATCGAGGCGAAACCACCCTGGTTCTCCATCCCAGATTTCTCCGGTTTCAATGGGCCCCAATTTTGATGCTGACACCATGGTCATGGAGCTGTCTTTGTCGGTGAAATCCCCTATGTTTGCTGGTGATTTCTCACCACGAAACTCATCATTCAATCATGTTTGATAGTTATATCACCATTATAACATATGATATCACTATTAAACCATACTATAACCATACCGTTAACTTCTATTATCAAGGTTGTTTCATAGGATAGTTGTTCGATATAACATCTTATAACCAGAAGAAAAAAAAACACTGTTCATAGCTATTTCACCCTTTTACAAACCATGAAATCCAGAAAAAAAAACTACCCACCTCCTTGCCGTTGATCTGGTAGACGTCTCCCGAAATCGTCACACGCCCCTGGCACGGCGTCGACTCCATCATGGCGTCGCAGGCAGTAGCGGTGACTTTCGCGTCCCCCACGTGCGGAAGCTGAGAGGATGAGAAGCTGGAGCCACCAAAAGGACCAAATTTTTTGGGGCGATCTTTTCATGAGATACCCAGTTTTTTCTTACCACACATAGATATCAGATGATATATTTTATCTCTCTCCTAAAAATTTACCCTTGACCATATGATTTATACATGGTTGGTTTGATCATATGGAGGCTAGCACCACTTTAGAACCGACCTTACGGGGAGATGTGAACATTCCCCCACATAGGGATCAACGGGCCCCTTCTGAAAGTTTCATGCTGCATTTTTTTCAGATGAAAATGTATTGATGAAAACCTTACGGAGGCTACAGGTTTGTCTGAAAAATATGGTATCCAATGGTTTGATGCTTTGTGGTTTATAGATGTTTATAGCAATTTTCCCGTTTTTTGATGGCCATTTGGGTGGTTCTCGCCCATTTTCAGACACACCCAAATCCCATAGGTTATAAATCCCATACCATTCCTATTATATACTGTACGCTCCCATGATTTTGTTACCATTTCTGGGCTATATAATATATACATATACAAGTCGTAAACCCAGTGCCATAAACCATCCACAATAGAGCTTGATTGTTTATTTTATGATTGAGTTTACCACGAACAAGTTCGGCCCAAGTGGTAAACTCAATGACCGGCAAGTTTACAATAACAATATCCAGTGGTATACAATTACTTTATTATAATAATATCCATTTTATTTATGACTGGTAAGCCCATCATATATCCAAGTTCTTCCAGTCAACTCAGCTCCCTGAAAAGCACACCTTCCTCAAACTCTGCCTGCGAGGAAGCGAAACCATGGGTCAGAAAGGGATTTCGTTCGCCAAGTTGGTTTATGACTCATAATAAGTGTTGGTTTTCTATGGTGTATATATATATATATATATGTATGTATGTGTATATATATATATGTGTGTATATATATATTATATATTTGACATGGTTATATAATAAGGGTTATGAACCAAAAGACATAACTGGGAGGGTACCAACGTGTGTTTTTTCCATAGCCCATGAATGTGAGATAAACATCTATGATGGGTGTCTGACCGACCACATAGACAGCTGCTGGAAACCAGTTTCTCAAATTCACGATGTATTGGAGTGGAAGAAACCTATCAGAAACACTGAAATGACAATCCAGAGCCCAAATGATCACATCGTGTTTTTTTGGGCCAGCAAGCTGGCCCAGTCGAGAACATTTCGAGGAGTGGTTTACCATGGGTTTTACCTAAAAGATCCTGAAATCAGCAAAGAATACAGAAATCAGGAATTATCCGCCGAGCTCGCCTTCTGTCTTTCCTCCTGACGTTGCTTCGCAATTGCCATTTGTTCTCGACGCTCCTGCAGGGATACCTTGGGATACCTTTTTCGGGTCTGGAAGAACGATCTGCCCATGGAAAATTATTGATCTGTAATACCCTCTGGTAAACTAACATAGCTATTGAAAATGGCCATAGAAATAGTGGATTTTCCCATTAAAAATGGTGGATCTTTCCATGGTTATGTTAGTTTACCAGAGGGTAAATGAACATAGAGAACATACAGTAGATGTGGAACATGCATACCACATCATACCATTAGATCTTCGAGAATCCACGAATCATCTCAACGAGAATGGGGAAACATCGGATGGTTGAGATGCTTCAGACTATCTTTCGATGGTGAATAACAGTTCTTTGGTGCAGATGATTTGGGACCGGCATCGGAAAAAAGTTTCCCAAGTCACCTCAAGTATGGTGAAATTTCTGTGACATTCTTTCAAAGAACTTGTTCAAGGCAGGGTTACGCTGATCGCCACCACCAATGTTTTTCACGACTCAAACTCCGGCCGTGCGGCCTCATCAAACTGACGTCGCGTCTGGGCGGAGTGGGGGCCAGGGTGTGTCAGTGAGTGTGATGTGCTGCTGTCACACCATGGAGATATGGTACCCTCTGGTAAACTAACATAGCTATTGAAAATGGCCATTTATAGTGGATTTTCCCATTAAAAATGGTGATTTTCCATGGTTATGTTAGTTTACCAGAGGGTACAGTTTGGAAGCAAAAATCCAGTGTTGATGTCAATTCAGGATGTTTCACCTGACAAACAATGTCGATAAGTATCAAAATGGGATACCCTGGACCCACACGAAGATGGTCATTTTGAGTAGCCATTTTTTGAGCCAATCCCATATCGCCAACAAACCCAGCCATGAGAATGGAAGAAAACACAGATGCCAAAGTCAATGGCGGCGTATTCAAGAATCAGGCGGCTCTAAACCTCATTAGTTTGCTCAATGAAGAAGGTGGTTGGGTCCCATGTGTTTCATATGACCTATGGGAAAGATGAAGACCAAACACAATGGACATAGAACCTATCAGAATGTCGAGCCTGATATAACACATGCAACGTACCAGTAACAGTGATGTTTCTCCTAGCTGTTACCCAATCTGCATCCTGACATCCTGATATCATCGGTGAATCATTGGGATTGACATTCCACCACCCGAAATCCCAAAGTGTCTTGCAGTTATAGCCCTTGACAGTTATAACTAGTTTATAACCTCATTGAAGTGATGTAAACATATATATATACATATACACAAACCTTAGTTGCAGGAGTTATGTTATTTCAGCTCATTTATAACTGTTAAGGATTGTTAAGGCCCATAATCAGCTACAAATCCCATTCGAAATTCCTAGATTTTGCTGGGTTAAATCACCACTGTCCCATGGTTTTCCTATGATTTTCCCATCGTTTCTTGGTTCCCCCGAACCCCGCGTC
>CAMXCT020003113.1:253554-371054 GCA_947184155.2 Cladocopium goreaui | reverse complement strand
GTTCCCATTCATGTTCTCAGTTTTCGCATGGTTTTTCCCATAGTTTTTCAATTACCCATGTTCATGTGTTTTTGATTTTTGCCTTTTTGTTGTTCCTTACATGTTACCCTCTGGTAAATTAACAGTTCGACCCTGGCAGTCATCGGGGTTGGAAGACTAGTTTCCATGAAAAAATGGTGATTTTCAGGGTCCAACTGTTAATTTACCAGAGGGTATATATTACCTCTGATTATTTAACATGGCTATGGAAAATGACCCATAGAAACAGATGATTTTCCCAGCTACAGATGGTTTTCCAAGCGGCCCAGCGGATCCAGGGCCTCTGCTGCCGCAGCCTCTGAAGTTGTTGCTCCTCGAGGTGCTTTGCCTCAAGGACTTCCAACTCCTCGGGGATACCGGGGATATGGGGGATACCCTCTGTTTACTATGGTTTAATATGGTTTAATGTGGTTTAATATGGTTTAATATGGTTAATATGGTTTAATGATGGGATGATTTGCTGGGATAATGATGGGATAATACTTGGATATTGATGGATATACCCTCTGGCAATTTGTTACATAGCTATTGAAAATACCACATTCATATTATTTCATAGTTGATTTACCTATTCAAAATGGTTGGTAATGACTAACATAGCTATTGAAAATGGCCCATTGAAATCGTTGATTTACCCATTAACAATGGTGATTTTCCATAGTTATGTTAGTTTACCCTCTGGTATTTTTTGTTACAGTTTGCTATTCAAAATGGCAGACTGAAATGGATTTACCTATTAAAAATACATTGTGATTTTCCGTTGTATGTTTACCAGAGGCTACCATCAATTTTCATGGTTTTAATGGGAAACATGAGGTTCTGAAGCAAATTTGGGATATGTTCGAAGATTTTCTCGGATATTCTTTGATATTTTAAACGGGAATTACTGTAATGATGAAAACAATGAAGGATAAAAACCCCCCTGAACTTCACCCAGCAATTTCATGGGGATACAATATGCGCGAAGTATGTTGTATACATGTATAGAAATCATATTTATGACGGGGATATTTTTATGGGATTACATAATGACATATATAATATATATAACAAACAAGAATAGGACGTGGGTCTGTCTGAAAATGCCACGTGGACGTTTTTCCATGAGGGAAGATATTAATCTTCTGTGGATTCGCCATATTTATATAACCATGTTATACACTTTTAACCAAAGTTTATCATAATGGTATATACCTATTAATACTTGGTTCAATTGCACGGGTTGCACACCAGATTCATCTGGTGTCAGTAATGGTTGGTTTTATCATGACATGTTGATTCAGAATTCCAGCCAACACACACACACAAACAAAAAAATGTAGAAAACCCATGATTTCGCAGGGAAAATAATCTATATATATATACAATTGTGGATTTTCCATGCCTATGTTGATATACTAGCACGTAGTCCCAACAAGACAACTATCTAGTAATGAGGAACTATGAATTAACTACGAGTTAACCATCTTTGGGTCAGAAAACAAAACATGTAAAACGCATTCCTATTGCAAAGAATGACTGGTTGGTGGTATACCTATATACTCCTCCGGAAATATGAAAGTCAGTTGGGATTATGAAATTCCCAATCTATGGAAAAATAAACTTCATGTTCCGAACCACCAACCAGTAATCCCATTTTCAATCCCACTATTAATCCTGAATCCTATTAATTATTAACCATAATTAACCATTATTGTGGCGTTACTAACCATTATTAACTATTATTAATTCCTATTGGCGAAGAATGAGTACCACAGCATGTCCTCAGCGTCCCGTCCTGCACGGCTGCCCATTCCAACAGCGGACCATCCCTCCGCTTGAACGCCTGAAAAACGCACGCCGGATGCGCCGGTTGCGTTGCGCCGTCGCGCCGTGCTTCCCCAGCCATGGGGGATTTGACAAAAAAACATGAATCTAAAGCAGTTTGACCATATCGTTTCTGATGTTTTTTGTTCTGTTGCATATTTCTATATCATTGAATCATTGCCATTTCATATTGTTCGGTTCATATGTGTTTCATGTGTGTTTGGCATCGATGCTGCTTGTGGATATGTGGTTCTTGACCAAGAGAATCCTTATGTGCACAGTGTTGCCATCTTCTAAGTTGAACATCAGCATGACCCCAATGATCATCTCCAAGGCTAAAAATTAGACTACAACCCTCTATTCCCTCCGGTGTCATCAAATGTGGCTAGCTAGAAAATCCGCGAAATGGAGGAACACAGCTGGGAAAATCATCGAACTACCCTCTGGTAAACTAACATAGCTATGGAAAATCACCATGTTTAATGGGAAAATCCACTATTTTTATGGTCATTTTCAATAGCTATGTTAAATTAGTGGATTTTCAATTGCTACGTTTGATGACACCAGGGACTAAATGTGATGATTTGGGCTAGAGATCACAACCCTGGTATCATACCGTGGTAGCCTGAAGTTCGCTAGACCTTCCCGAATAGAAAGGCATCCCTTTTCACACGAAAAGGTGTGTGAAGCTTGTAATCCACAAAAACCTTCATGGTTGCAACCTATCATAGGAAATTGGCTTACAAGATTCAGTAGCTGGAATACGGTATATCCCCCGCTTAAGGTATACCCTCATCCTAGGTCCTTTAAGTTTCTCCATCATATCCTTGCTGTATCCAATCATATGCCCATCATATCCCAATATTCGCATCACCGGTGATAATTTTCTTGTTCCCTAAAATCCTTCCCAATGAAATATTGCCATCATCCTTCCAAACATAGTCCCGTTCTATGCCCAAAAATTCAATGGATTGGTTTAAGGGAAAATCGGAACCGGAAACCATAATTAGATTTTCCCATTAAAAAAAATGGGCTTTCCTGTACATTTTCCCTTAAACCAATCCATTGAAAAATTATATGTCAATCATCTCGCAGTATTCTTCATGAAATGTCCCACAATCCCATGAAATGTCCCCGTTCTATCCTCAAGTCCCACAAGTCCGGTGAAAAAATCCATTGATTCGCTTGATATCTCCCTGTCACTCATGGTGAAAAGATGACAATTAACTACATATTCCTATTCGATTCCCATTAGATCCCCAGTATTCCCATTAGATCCCTCATATTCCCAATTCTTTCACCATTTTTTTCCATCACTCTGTCATAATGATGTTCCCTTAAACTCCCATTAAAATAGAGGTTTCCTAAAATATCCTAGAATGGAGGTACCCCTGTTCATCATCCATCTATCGATGGATTTTCCATTGTAAACCATCCAGCTATGGAGGTACCCTCTGGTGAACAAACATTAGCTATTGAAAATGGCCATTGAAATCGTTGATTTACCCATTAAAAATGGCAATTTTCAATAGCAAACTGTTAGTTTACCAGAGGGTACCCCCAAATCATCATCTATGGATTTTCCATTCTAAACCATCCAGCTATGGGGGTACCCCCAAGTTTAGGAAACCCGAAACGAATAGCCTATGTCACGAGCCCCGAAACGAGCCCCGAAACGAGCCCCGAAACGGGTCATCGCAAGCCAAGTTGCCACTGCGGTGGAGGCCAACGACTCCACTTCGAGGTGCTCCTGGTGAGACATGCTGGATCGGTATATATCCATCATGATTAATGGTTAATTTCATAATGAAATATCTTACTAAATAATGGTTAATGGTTATTAATGGTTATATATCCATATGATTAATGGTTAATGGTTATAATGATCTGGTTGGTGGTTTCAACCCCTCTGAAAAATATTAGTCAATGGGAAGGATTATCCCATATATTATGGAAAATAAAAAATGTTTGAAACCACCAACCAGTGATTAATGATGGTTACTGTAATAATGGTTAATGGTTAATTTCATAGAAAATCCTACTAAAATTCATGATGACTGGGGGTATCTAACATGATATATGGGTTCATTTAACCCCCGGATGGATATGGAGGTTTCCTAAGTCATGGGGGTACCCAATAGCTAGATGGATGTTTTTTGAAAAATCCCATCTATAAATGGATGATGAACAGGGGTACCCCCATGACTTAGGAAACCTCCATATAGTCCATATGATAGTTATTGACATCCATAGGTATATCCATATGATAGGTACATCCATATGATAGTTATATCATGAATCCATATTTTTTCAAGCTGACGTCAAGAACTTCTCTTATCACTTCTTACTGGTGCTTTGGGAATGGGTGAAAGGGATGATTGTGAATAGTTATGGATTCAGTCATTCCCCTACTAAACACCCCCAATCAATGGGAATTCCAGGATCCTAAAATGGGGGCACTGACTGTACCAGATTTCGGGCCATATGAATTGTGGGGATATTCCCTGAAATTTAGCCCTGAAAAATAGGCCTTATATAAGATTTAGGTTTCTGAAATGGCCATTGACCCAATATCAACCATGATGGATGTAGGGAATGAGTTTTCACTGGGCTGGGACCAGACGAATGGGCTGTTGATGTCAAGAACTTCTCTGCTCTCACTTCTCTGTCTTCGCTTCTCTCCTTTCAACCACCATGTTCAGCTGGTTAAAATAGGTTGGTCTGAGAATATGATACCTCCAAATCCATTTGTTAGCCAGAATTGGCCCCACTCAATGACACTAAATTGAGCAGTGTGAAATAGCCATCCCTTTATCATTCCACTAATTATCCTGGTTGGATTCTAGGGATTCCCCGTTCTTGGATTATGATTCATAATCCCCAATATACTGGGTAGGTTCTAATCCCCGAACTAATCATCAACCAACAGGGGTTTTGAACACTAGCCACTGCTCAATTTTCCGTACCGTGGATGGTTGAGAACGGGATTCCCAAAAAAAAACTAATGGATCACGTGATATTCCCGCATATATTGATTAGTACAGTCCACTTTTTTGGGGGGTTTTATCAATGGAGGCATATATATATATATCATATATTGATTTATATTAATATAGTATAGTTTATTGATTTATATTGGTTTTATCAGTACAATCATAAACCAATGGGGGTTTAGCAGCCACTGCTCACATGGGTTTAATGGGGATATCATGGGGATGTAATGGGATATATCTGGGTAAATAAAAATATTTCACTAACCTGAATTGTTCGGCCATTTGGGGATGATTTCCCTTATAAACCATGATTCCAGGGTTCGGGAGAACAGGGTTCGGTCGTTATAATTTACCCAGATATATGGTCATATCTATATATATATAGATATATATACGCCATGATTATGGTGTAATGGGATATAATATCACTTGGCTACTGTATATATATATCATATATTGGCTATATATATATATCATATATACACACACCATAATCATTCTATCCAATCTCCTAGTTATACGTCTCATGATCAAGTTGGCATCGATTCGATATAAAGTCATGCCACCATGGCTCACCTCTTTTTGGTTGTTCACCGCCCATGTGACTTGACCATGGCTTATATATGCTGGTTGGGAAAAGCTTATAGATGGTTGGTGTTTATATATGAACTTATATCTATGTTAGTACCCATGCTTATATATCGGAATCCGTGAAATTGTGGGTACTAACCCCCATTTCATATGCTGGTTGGTGGTTGACTAATCATTTTAATCATCTTGAAAAATGATGGAGTTCGTCAATGGGAAGGATGACATCCCATATATGAAATGGAACAAAATAAAAGCCATGTTCCAAACCACCTGGCCCAGCATGTATTGGTTCAGATCTAATGGATACTGGGATCGGATATGGTGCCTTTGCCATCGGATATAGCCCCCAATAAATGACATATGGTTGAGATCATAACCCAGAATAAATGATGTTAAATGGCGCGTTACTGTGGACGATCACCCATGGCATCTCACAACTAATCTTGGATACACTGCAACACATTGCAATATGTACTTTCTAGCTAGGTAACTGAAATTTCTAGTTTCCCCATGAACAATTAAATATCCAAGATGTAGTAAGTAACTTCTTTGCAGATTGATGTATATATATAATTATGTATATATATATATATCCTGGTTGGTGGTGTCAACCCTTCTGAAAAATATGAGTCAGTTGGGATGATGAAATTCCCAATATACGGAAAAAAAAAACATGTTCCAAACCACCAACCAGTATCATATATCCCATGAAAATCGCAAAGAACTGAACTACTAAACAACTAGCCGCCATGATTTGCCCAGAGGTGGCTGCGAAGGATCACCTGCCGGGCACGGCTTGTGTAACCTGTACATCTAGTTGAAAGCAGATCACCTGCCCCTCTTGCTGGATCTTAAACATCTATTTATCATAATCTTGTATAAAATATATGGATATAAAAACAAATTATCTGGATGTAGGATTTAATCAATTCACATACCCTGTGGTTATGACTAACATAGCCATGGTATAGATGGCCTATAGAAACAGATGGTTTACCTATTAATAGCATGGTGATTTTCCATGGCGAACTGTTAAATAACCAGAGGGTAAATGATCTTTAAAAATAAACAGAGTTTTCTAGAACACAGAGGTTTCCCTAAGTTTTGGGGGTACCCCTTTGCATCATAAAGTCGTCATGGATGACCACGGTCCTCCACGGGCTCTGGCTGAATCTGCGTTTGCCTCCCGTACGCCAAAAACCCTCTTGCGGTTCACTTAATCTTAGATACCCGTTGATAGCTTTGCAGTTGGTAGATCTTAAGCTATGGCATGTTTTGCTGAAAGCCTGTTACACAATGAGCTAAACCCAATCATAGACTGGTTTATACATGTTTATACAACCTAAATGATGATATCTATTCTTGGGTTTACCACATTATTCCCATTGATGGCAATGATTATTGAACTACCCAAGCAAGTTTTGCCTTTGGGCCAATTCCCCAACTGCACCAAAAAACAGAACAGCACCCAACATCAGACTGCGATAAGTAGCTGTTCTAACGCATCGCTTGCAGCCTGATTTCGCGGCGCATGTCTCAAAGTTCTGTACCCCCAAAAAAAGTCGATGATCATTCTTCCCATCCACGAGAAAATGGCATATTAAGTGTATATTCCCATGTTAATTCCATCTTAATTCCCACGTTAATTCCATGATATTCCCATCCGATATTCCCATGGTTTCAACCATCATCTCTGCCTTGAAGCGGCCGACGCCTGGGAGGTGGGTCGTCATAGGAATCACGATCTGGATCTGATAGCTGGTGATATTTTGTATGGGGAAGATCTGGATCCTGATATCTCAAATTTAAATCGACTAATATATAATATATGTTAAACTGGTTGGTGTGCAATAACCATCTTGAAAAATATGAAAGTCAATGGGAAGGATTATCCCATATATTATGGAAAATAAAAATGTGTGAAACCACCAACCAGTAAATATATCAGTTATGTTACAGATATAAATGTTGATCATGGTTCTATAATGCTTAGATATAATGATAAGGTAAGGCCCCCTCAATTATGTTTGTCGGCCAACGCCATGAATACTATGACTCACTATGACTATTGTAATATACCCCATAGACCCTCATTAACCAAGTTATAAGTCAAGTTGCCTATATATTTACGAGTCCAGCAGCACAGAGAATATAGGGTTTCATAGATTTTGTTAAAAAAAACAAACAAAAACAAAACCAGAGCAAACCAAAGAAACAAACCAGAAAACCAAAATCAAGGAAAAAACAAAACAATAAGAAACACAAAAAGAAACAACTCGCCAACAAGAAAAACAAGAAAAAAACAAAAACAAAAAAACTGAGGAAAATGCAGGTGTTGTTGTGTTTTTTTGATTTTTTTTTCTTTTGCTAAAATCAACTTTCTCTGTTCTACACGGGGTCATAACATGTCATAACTATATATGCCTAGGCACCTTGGATTCAACCCCGTTTGACCTCAACGGTCACATTGAACTGCGAGGCCTAGCTTGTTAGGATAAGTCCTCTGGACAAATCCAGAAAAATACATGCTCGACACTAATCGTGATTTGGGGCTGCAATGTTCCCAAACCACTAGCCACTTTTGCATTTTGCAGCTATGCTCATTTTTAGATGCAAATATCACCATTTGTTATTCCTTTTCCTCATGACCAAAAT
The DNA here is from genome assembly GCA_947184155.2 of Cladocopium goreaui. Lineage (NCBI taxonomy): Eukaryota > Dinophyceae > Suessiales > Symbiodiniaceae > Cladocopium > Cladocopium goreaui. The sequence goes on along the minus strand of CAMXCT020003113.1, from coordinate 362,970 downwards.
CAGTTGTCCATCTCTTTTTCAATCCAATCAAGACTGGATTGTAATGTTGCGAGTTGGAAAAGTTGTGAAAGCAAAAAAACATCAGCTGATTCCAGGTCCTTCCCATCTTTTTGGAAAGTTCAGACTTCACTCCGCCTTCGATCGGAGTCGCGGCAGAGGAAGCCTGGAGAGCACCAAGGTGGTGGTGAAGAAGGTGTTTTTACCATCTGGTTATTTAACAGTTTGCCATGGAAAATCATCATTTTTAATAGGTAAACCATCTATAAATGGGCCATTTTCCATGGCTATGTTAAATAACCAGAGGGTATGTGAATTGACTAAATCCTACATCCTTATTGGGTGTGAAACCGTGGTTGGGGATGAGATTCTTTGGTTTATGTAATGGAATTGGAAATAAACAATAATAAACTATCCCGAACATTCCAAATGTGTACTTTTCAGAACCGTCCCAATTGGAGAAACCCGAGAAAAATGAATCCTGGCGCTGTAGTGATCTTTCACCACAAATATGCGCCAATTTGAAGATTATGTTCTATCATGTTCAATCAAAATCATGATCTATCAAGCCGCCACAGTTTAGATTTGCACAGAATGATAAACAGATCGCAGCGTACCATGATCCATTGATGATCAAGTCTATGATCCATGATCCATTGTATGAATCCTCGAAAATGACAAAGCAGTTTGGCAGCTCGGTAGTGGGGCTCTACCCAATCCTTGCACCACATGACGAGCTTGATTGATTACTTGCTACAGATACTACGATCCCCATGTTGCTTGGTTTTGGAACTTGCTTTCGCACGTCATCTTATCTTAAGCATCCTAGGTCCATTCATCTTATACCCTCTTGCAATCAAACATAGCTAGCCGGAAGATTACTCATCCGGCTTTAACCATTCATGGTATTAACATGTATTAACTACCCAATGAGTAATACCATGGCGCTGATTAACCGTTGGGTGGTTAATACCATTGATTACCATTTGAAATTGTACGAGTATCTATCAATGGATTGGTTTAGTCGGGAAAATCTTAACCGGAAACCCATGGGTTTTTACCATCAAATTGCTTGGGCTTTCCATGGGTTTCCGGTTCAAATTTTCCCATCATCCAATTCTGTGAATCCCCTTTCATAGTTGATATGTTGATCCACTACATGTCAACCAACCATATGATATGTCTGGCAATCAACAACCATATCAACCATCCACAACATATCAAATAGTCACAACATGATTTGCTGATCCCAGCCATCAATGCCCATTGATGGGTGGCTGGGTGGCGCCACCCAGCCATGAAGATCCTCATGACTCATGGGGCGATCTGATCGTTGGGAGATATGATGTTTGTGACTTGGGCTTCAACTATTGATCTCTAGAGTTGTTGAGAAAAGTTGGGGTACCCTCTGGTAAACTGTCACATAACGAACTGGAAAATCACCATGCTATTAATGGGAAAAACCACGATGTTTATGGTCATTTTCAATAGCTATGTAACAAATTACCAGAGGGTAAAGTTGAGGGATATGATTGATATACCAACTTTTCTCAATATCAATTCCAGTCACTCTAGTCTTTCCCAGAGACAGACATATCCCAACCTCTATCCCATAGAGTTGTTTCATAATCATCTCAAAATAAATTCAAGATATAATTCCATATACTCATAATTCATCTATCATATCAAAATGTGGGCTCGATCTCATTCCAGAATTCATCTAGAAATGTCTAGATCAACATAAATTATATATTCTATACACATATTATATATATATACTTCTGTATTATCTTCTATACAATGTGTATATATATATATACGCATAATAATATATTATAATCTATTATATAATTATATATATATACACAGTATATTCTATACATTCATATCACTCATCTAGACATGTCGACATGACATTCACGTCATCGACAAAAACCCCGGTACCGCCGACTGCCTCTTGGCGACCACGTGTCGCCGTGGAGTCGGCGGCATCCTGGGGATTTTTCCCATGGGAAATCCCGAGGAAAACCATGGGAAATCCCGCATGATAGCCTCTGGTAACCAAAAAAAAACTATAGAAGTTATAGATGGTAATCTATAGTTAAGTGTGAAATATTGCCGTTATATAGAAGGAAGCTCTGATATTTTTTATTATGGCAATGGTAATTATATGTAATTATATAGATGGCCATCTAGTTCCTTGATTTACCGAACTTATTCTAAGGGTGATGTTCCATAGCTGCATTGGTTTACCAAAGAGTAGATTTAAACCTCCAATATTTTAGGATTACTGGAGACGGAGTAAGCTCCCGACGCTTGCTGTGGGCGCTTGTTGCGTCCCACTTCGGCTGCGCAATTCCAGTTGTGATGTGTATTGCTGTCCCGTGCTGATCGGTTTTAGATGATTGGACGTTTGGATGCCTACCTATATCAAGCACAATTAAAAACATGTGAGCACAATATGAACTGAAAGCGCCAGTCTGAACGATTCCATCACAACATGCCCTGTGATTTGTTGAAATCATCGGGCTCTGAAGCATAGTGGCGCGGTGAAAAAAGGCTCCTGCGCTCCGGCTAAGAGCCCTTGAGCCACACATGCAGTATCTTGTCCTGTGCGGTGAAGTAAAAACTTTTTTTGACCAAGTGACTTAAGTTTCTCAGCAAAAATCTTCGTGAAGATTTTTTCGACATTTTGGAGCTGCTGGAAACGTGTCACCATGGCTTTGTCCGAAAATGGGGTTGAATCCCATGAACATCCCATGAACATCCCATGAAAATCCCATGAAAATCCCATGAAAATCCCAGGAAAATCCCAGGAAAATCCCATGAAAATCCCATGAAAATCCCATGAACATCCCATGAACATCCCATGAAAATCCCATGAAAATCCCATGAAAATCCCAGGAAAATCCCAGGAAAATCCCAGGAAAATCCCATGAAAATCCCATGAAAATCCCATGAAAATCCCATGAAAATCCCATGAAAATCCCATGAACATCCCATGAACATCCCATGAAAATCCCATGGAAATCCCATGAAAATCGCATTAAACCACCATGAAAATCCCATGGAAATCCCATGAAAATCGCATTAAACCACCATGAAATCACCATGAAATCACCATGACAGAAATCAAGCGCCCAGTCATCCGTCATCTTTCCATCTCTTCCTGGTGTGCTGCAAAGCCTGACCCCGCTGAGTTCACAACTTTGATCTCTGGAGCACCCAAACGACGTGTAGGGCTCTTGTTCAGCAACCTCTACCAATTTCGATGCCAACAATCACGAGTTATCCAACATGGAGATTTAATATGGGATTATCATGGGAATATCATAGCAATGTTATAATGGGATTATAAATGGTTTAATATGGTGCAATATGGCTTAACATTGTTTCTTACATGGTTTAAGCATCCTTTATTCCGAATAGCCATTTAAGATGTTGTGGACCTGAACACAGCAGTGGATTCCCTCCAATCCATTTTTTTAAAAATAGGAAAAATGATGAAGAACCGGTGCCAAGGGATGAGGTAAAGTAACAGTTTGCGATGGAAAATCATCTTTTTTAATAGGTAAATCGACCATTTTTATGGCCATGTTCAATAGCTATGCCAAATTACCAGAAGGTATCAGTTTCAAGTCGCACAAATGCATCGTGGTTTCTCAGCCGTTTTTGGGAGACTTGGGATATTCGACCATCATATTTGGACCATGAACTACCCCACTGCAACGAATTGGTGGAGACAATCTGATCCGAACAGATTTCCAAGTGCTTAACAAATAAGCACTAAAATGACAAACACGTATTGGACATACCCTCTGGTAAACCTTAACAAAAAACTATGGAAAATCACCATGCTAATGGGTAAATCAACTATTTCAATGGCCATTTTCAAGTTCGCAAACTGTAAACGTTTACCAGTGGACATATATTGGTTTCAATACGCTACAAGAGATGGAATGCCGTCTCTAGGACTTGAACATATCCATTTCTTGCGGTCAAGAATTTTAAGCCCTTCCCAGCAGAAACTGAGGTGAACTGACAATGAACAAGTAGAGCTATGATGCAACCAAAAACCAGATTTTCGACAATAGGCTTATAGCAAACAAACGCAAAACAAATCCTCCAACTACCATAGACCCTGCCAGATTGTGCGTTGGACCACTACTTACCAACTCCTCGGCTACTCATCCCCAGTCAGATCGACATCGGGACGGAATTTGGGGGTTATAAACCAGTAAAAAATCACAGTTGGGATGCTATGCTTCCCAAAAAAATGTTTTTCATCATTTTATATCATTTTAATCAGCAACCCAATGATCTTCAGAGTGGATATAAAAAAGTGTCCATTGTTAAGAACACAATCTGACAACAACGATGATCAGTGCCTTCCAATGAAGTCTTTTGAAGGCTTGGAGATGAACTCAGCGATTGGCAGCGGGTTTTCAACAGCAGGGCCAGGAGGGGGACTGATGTACGGCCACGCGTGGCTTTGATAACATCCATATCTGCAATTCTGCTACTGATGTGTATCATTGTATGATACATTGTATGGGGGAGTGATGCTGACAACTTGTTTGCTACACTGTGTATGTATATGTTTATATATATATATGATATTGCTGGATGTACCTAATTTCTTACATTATCTGGCTTACAAGCGTATAAATTACTTACCAACGGGGATGGATGTAGCAGTTCCTCTGCAAACCCAAAAACCCTATCGAATTGAAAAGCCAATTGAGAGCTATCTGCCCATCTTTTCCAGAGTCAGATGCAAACATGGCAATCCAAGCGAACAGAAGTCTGGATCAGTAGCGATACTGGGATTTTACCGCCAAAAATAGTGGTATAATGGGTCTTTATAAACACATATATTAATACCTATATTCTAACCCACTGTTAGATATCCCACGTTTTTTTTTACCACTAAATATATCGGGATACAATGAAAAACATGACGAACAATCGGCGTGCTTGCACCCTGTCCAAATATATACAGACAATCCAATTGCCGATAGACATGTCGTTAGCACATGTTTGCATCGTAGGTGAAAACACCTTCGGATGCTTCCCCTGCACCATCCTTCGGGTATGAGGTGATTTTCAGCATGGTCATGGTCTTGGGATGTAAATAACATCGCAAGTTTTGGGCTGTTTGGTATTGACTCTATTCACCCATACCCACTTGTCCCATTTTTTTGTTGGGAATTCGTCGTAGACAACTGTAGAACCCACCATGTGTTCTGATTGATATCTGGGTTTGTCTGAAATAATGTGTCTCAAAATCCCAAGCTAAAAAAAAAATAATCTTCACTTTCACCATTCAGCTTGCCATTGGAGCTCCCAAGAAACTCCATTCTTGGCCAATCCCACTATGACCAATTGTGGGGAAGAGGGGTTGATATTTCTAAAAAAATCTGAGTCACGGGTCAACCAAAACAAAATGTCCTAATGATAGATAATCAGCAGTTCTATATCAACACAGTCTGTCATGTGTAGGATCTGTTTTTTTTGGGTATCTGGGGTGCAACTTGCAACCCCCCCTTGAAAATTCAGTGGTTCATAAAATCAAGCACTTACCCTCTGGTAAACGTTTACATAACTATGAAAAATCACCATGTTTTTAATAGGTAAATCCACTATGTCTATGGCCATTTTCAAGTTCGCAAACTGTAAGAAATTACCATTTCGGGTATATCCATCAATATCCCAGTATTATCCCATCATTTTCCCAATCCATCCATGTATAAATCCACTAATCATCCATGAAAACCATATATTAACCATCCAACCGAGGGATCAAAGTTACGATCCCAAGTCATCTCCATGGATTTCCCCGGAAATTCACGGGGGAAGTATCCCTATGGGATTTTTTTGGGGGATATTACACCAGATCCCAATATGGTTTAATACAGTATGGTTTAATATAGTTTAATGATGGGATGATTTGCTGGGATAATGATGGGATAGTACTGGGATATTGATGGATATACCCGAAATGGTAATTTGTTACAGAGCTAGCGAACTTGAAAATGGCACATTGAAATCATTGATTTACCCATTGATAGCATGGTGATTTTCCATAGTTATGTAAACGTTTACCAGAGGGTATAATGGTGGATTTTCCATTGCAATGTTTGAATACTGGAGGGTAAGCAAAAAGTATCCCCCACCAATAGTTTATTATCCATCCCATATTACATTTATGATAATATCGCGACATTACAACGGTTATCATAAATCGCAATATTTACAACTATTGATTATCATTTACAATGATCATTTAATCATTACATTGCAATGTATTATTTGGTTATCATTACAATGATTATCATACCCTCTGGTAAACTAACATAACTATGGAAAATCACAATTTTGAATGGGTAAATCCACTATAAATCACCATTTTCAATAGCTATGTTAGTTTACCAGAGGGTATCATAAATCGTATTGCGATCATGATTACCCAACTGAACATCCCAATGAGATAAAAATGTGGATACCAGACGTCACCAAGCAAGAAAGTCCAGAGATATCCCCATTGTATCCCTACCCCCATGATAGCACCATGTTTGTGGGTTAAATCACCATTATAACCACTATGACATCATCAGTTAGTATCATACCCCATAATAATTCAGTTATTTGGGGTTTATGACTATTATATAACTGTATCATGGAGTATAGTAATTCCCAAATAATTCAGTTTGTATAATCCCCAGCATTAAGATGCAGTAAGCCTTATTTATTAAGCAATAAATACCCAGAAATATTGCTAGCCATCACTCCTGGATATCGCCAAAATATCTAGCTTTGAACATGTCAACATATGTCAACCAAGACGTTGCAAGCCTCTAGGAAAACAGGAACTAGGTCAACTACTGATATGGCTTTGGAAATATTGCTTACTAGGTATCAATATCATATATATGTACATACTATTCCTGTATCCAGTAAACACCTTATTTACTAATTATCAGTAGTCCATCATATTACTTCATATTGATACGATATACATATATATACACACATATTATGTGTGTGTGCATATATATATATATATATATATATATGGTCATATATATATATATATGTATGTATGGTCATATATATATATATATATGTATGGTCGTACACACATATATATATATACCCAATGCCAATAGGGTCTCCCATTCTTTCATAATCCATGGCAGCCCCCGACCACGTCAGTTCGTTGGGCCATCGGACCACGGGATAAGTGACTCGCGCACTGAGCGCCAGGGCCAAGACTTGACTCTCCTTGGTCGCTGGAGGCGCCAGGGCCTTCAAAAAAGGGAGGGGTTGGGGTTTTGCCAACCTGAATCCACGGCTAAAATGATGTGCAAATGATGTGAACATCTGATTTTATCTAGTTAATAGATACTAATGCTCTAACATATATAAAAAAACAATTATTGTGTTGTAATACTTGATATCTTCTCATTTGCAAAGATAAACCCAGCCATTTCCCTCACTGGATCTACCGGACCAACCCAAACATGGGATGTCTTGAAAAAAGTAGTTCGGAAATCCATTCCACTCGAACAGAAACAACTAAGTGAATCCAGGAAATCCTCAAGAACAATTCATTGTTTTCACTTCGATTCACTTCTCGCTTTCCCCAGCATCCGGTGCTCTTTGAGTCACCGACATCGGCGTCATTGAAGGGGGACTTGCCGACCAACATCTCGTAGACCAATACTCCATAGGACCACCTCGGTGTTTCACGTGTCCGTAAACATGGCTGGGATCAACTGAAAACTCAATGTCTTCCAAACAATATGGATGTATAATGGATGTATTAACCATCTATAACCAGCAAGAAGTATGTAAACCCAAAAAAATGATGTATTAACCATCTATAACCAGCAAGAAGTATCTAAAACAAAAAAAAGTATTAACCATCTATAACCAGCAAGAAGTATCTAAAACCAAAAAATGATGTATTAACCATCCATAGCCAGAAAGAAGTATGTAAAACCAAAAAAATGGATGTATTAACCATCTATAACCAGCAAGAAGTATGTAAAACCAAAAAAATGGATGTATTAACCATCTATAACCAGCAAGAAGTATCTAAAACCAAAAAAATGGATGTATTAACCATCTATAACCAGCAAGAAGTATGGAAAACCAAAAAATGGATGTATTAACCATTTATAACCAGCAAGAAGTATCTAAAACAAAAAAATGGATGTATTAACCATCCATAACCAGCAAGAAGTATGTAAAACCAAAAAAATGGATGTATTAACCATCTAGAACCAGCAAGAAGTATGTAAAACCAAAAATGATGGATGTATTAACCATCTATAACCAGCAAGAAGTATCTAAAACCAAAAAAAATGGATGTATCAAAAGTATGTAAAACCAAAAAAATGGATGTATTAACCATCCATAACCAGCAAGAAGTATGTAAAACCAAAAAAATTGATGTATTCACCATCTATAACCAGCAAGAAGTATGTAAAACCAAAAATGATGTATTAACCATCTATAACCAGCAAGAAGTATCTAAAACCAAAAAAATTGATGTATTAAAAGTATGTAAAACCAAAAAAATGGATGTAATAACCATCTATAACCAGCAAGAAGTATGTAAAACCAAAATAGTTGATGTATTCACCATCTATAACCAGCAATAAGTATGTAAAACCAAAAAATGAATGTGTTAACCATCTATATCCAGCAAGAGCTATCTAAAAATGTGTTCTAAAAAAACTGATACCATCTGGTTATTTAACATAGCCATGGAAAATCACCATTTTTTGTAATAGGTAAACCATCTATAAATGGGCCATTTCCCATGGCTATGTTAAATAACCAGAGGGTAGGTGTGAAATCTCAGATGCCGCTTCCTGGCACCGCTTCCATTCGTTTCAGCATCTTCCAGATCCCCTGAATCGATGTTGATCGCTCATCGTTGTTCAGACTGTTGCAATATCTGCAGCCCCATATATGGTCTGATTCTCCTATCCAGCCATCTTTTTATTGGTCATGGCTTCGTAAGTCCCCTATGTAAGTGGGATTATCATGGATTATCCCATTTTATACATCTGTTTTCCTTGAAGAACAGCCTTCCAAAACACACTTCCAGCCACACCAGATGGCTTCTCCTTACCAACCATCTTCCGCCTCCCAGGTCGTGTTCTCCGTTGGTTCACGGGCTGCCGGACCAGTCGACACTCAAACCGTAGGCCTCCTTTTTGATGATCTCGGGAGCCATGTACTCCTTGCTTTCTGTGGGAGTCAATGGATGGGTTCGCTGGAACTGCACCAACAACTTACTGGTGCGCTTTACGCAGGGAATTTTCGGGAATGATCCATTGGCTCGCTATCAATAATCATCCCAGCAACCCCCACCAACCCATCCAGCAACCCTGCGTAAAACGCACGCACCAGTAAGACAACTATCGTTGTGGAGACAGATTTAGATATATGATCCGTTGATCATTTTCATCGAAAGGTTTTTTTTATTGTGGGATTGGTCATCGCATTTAATTTCAGCATTTCAATCAACTGTTATTGAACATGATGGTTGATGAACATCATTGATGAACTGTTCAATCATCAACCATCATGAACATGTGGATCCAGTTGAGTCATGACTGCATCAGCATCCCACTTTTAACCCTAATATTTCGATCCCATTTTTGTGATGTGAAAACTCTTGCATGAAAGGTTGCACTAACCTCACTTGGGCCATGAGGGGATATCCCAATCATCCCAAGAAATTGGGACAAGATACTCATACCATAATAGCAAAAATTAGGATTCAACCAACCAACAATGGGGATTTGATGGGATATATAACGGGATTACTGGGATATATACATATATATATATACTGGTTGGTGGTTTCAGCCCCTCTGAAAAATATGGGTTCGTCAGTTGGGATTACTATTCCCAAGACATGGAAAAATAAAAAATGTTCCAAGCCACCAACCACTTCTATAGCTTGTCGTATCCCAATAATATCCAATAATGTGGGTAAAACAATACTAAACCTATTTGTGGTGATGACTAGGGGATGGTTTTAATTTTTGATTTACCCACATTAATGATAATTAGTGGTGGTTAATGATGGTTATTAATGGTTGTTTTTTGTGATGGTTAATGATGATTCATTTAATGGTGTTACCATGTTTTAGCCACATTAATGCCCAAAATCACAACCCAAATGCATCATGGTTTTATCATTAATAACCATCATTAACCATTAACTTAAAGGATCAGAAAAATGGATAAAGTCCATAAACATAAACATCTAATGGTTTTATCCCATCATCCATCCATCATCTGACCAAGCCACAGACGTTCCGCAGACAGTCTTGGTCTTCTCGCCCTGATCGACAGAAGCGACAGAGGCGACCAACAATGCAAGACCCGACATGAAACCCGACAACGTCTTGGGGAAAACCCAACAATATCATCAAATACATGATTAAGAGGGGAAAAAAGTGGTCTTTGATGATATCGTTGGGGAAAGAGTGAAAAAGGTTGTTGGGCAAGTAATGTATATCTCAATTATCATCAATTAAAACCCCCAACAATATCATAAATAAAGATTGAGCAAGTGCTAAAATGTTCCCTTCATGCATCCAAGTGGGGTCAAGTGATAAAGGTTAATGAATGTTCGTGCCATCTTCAATGGTTGTAATATCTTCTACTTGCAGCCAGAAGGATGAATATGGATGGGAAACTGATTGTCAAAATGGAGTACCTCAAAATTCTCAAAACAGAATGGTTCAGTTCAAAACAGAACCAAAGCGGCCAATGAATGTTCACATTCATCACTTTTTAGTTTCATCACGTTGATAATAGATATAATAGTGAAAATAGTGATCATGTGGTCCAAGGATCAGGATTTTATCACTTCTACCTTGGCTGACTAGGGACCCACAACGATAAACACTATCCTCCATGATCAACCAGGGGTCTGAATATCATCCAAGTAGAGCCCCAAGTGTCTCAACATGTCGATATAAACCAGGCCCGAGCGGCGCGCTGTGTCCTCTTTTTCCGCACGCAACACCGCAGGTTTTTTACCCCGGAGAGATGTGAAGAACACTGGCTGGAAAAACCATAGGGCACCAGTGACACCACAGCTACATCCCTAGTATATTTTCCGATGTCACTTAGTTTCAGACAAGTTTTACCATGCGTTCCCCCACAAATATGACGCATATTCCTGAGGATTTCCGGGATTGCAACTGTGGGTTGAGGTCTCCATGTTCTAGCGATGAGGGCTGAAACTTCACGAAAACATCCAGAGAGTGGTGCTCCAAATGTGTCTAAGTTGCAGGGAAACAGTTTAAACAGTTTCCGCCCAATTTTCAACGATCAAACAACCATCAAAAGCTTGTTGTCGCGCATGTTTTGCGGCAAAACACGGTGTGAGAAAACATTTAAACACAAAAAAAAACATCCTTTGTAGCGGGCATCCAGCTACTGCGCTGCGTCACTTCATCTGCCTGGAAAATCCCAAGATATGATGCTTGGCAAATTATGTCCGACTGGGTGGGGGAAATGATGAAAAAATTGATAGAAAATCATGAAAGTTTTTCCCATGAAATATACAGGGGATCCTGCACATTGATCACATTGTTCCTTGAATCAAGTCTAGGATCATGGCGATTCACATTTCATGGATGATAGGTCCTGTTGCTTTACTATATTTGTTTTAGATATTTTAGAAATTCGACTGCGAAGAGTTTGAAGCATGTTCAAGCCACATACGCCACATTTTGGAAAGCCGCCACCACGAGGAAATGATGGGCGATCAGGTTAACTCCCCATTTTGGTGACACAAATCACCTCCGAAGATAAGAAATGATGTAAAGACTGCAAGATATTTTAATCGAAGGAAGTTTGGAAGTCAAACTTCCGACAATATTGACAGTGAAAAGCAGAGATGGGAAGAGTCAGAGAAGAGAAGAGAAGAAGAAAGAAGATCAAAAAGAGAAGAGAAGAGAAGAAGAAAGATCAAAAAGAGAAAGTCTCCGAAGAAAGAAGATCCAGGTGCACGAAAAGGTAGGAAAGTCGCAAAACACTGTGTTTTTCCAATGATTTGGGGCTCCGGAGGGTCGAAAAGTAGGCGCGCTAAAGCGGCGGGTGCGGAGCCATCTGGCCAGATGAGAGATGAAAAATTGCACGCAGTTGTGGCGCGAAGCACATTTGCAAGTGAAAAAGCTAAAAACACTTCACGTTCGGACCACTTTTGGAAGTTGCGGTGTCGAAAAGGTGCACGCCGTTGTGGCGCGAAGCACATTTCGAAGTGAACATGTACAAAACACACCAGCTTCGGACCACTTTTAGAAGTTGCGATGTCGAAAAAGGGCACTGAATACTGGGCCTTCTCCACTCCTCACAACAATCCCATAGTTGTTCTCTATGGGCACTCATCTATTGGGACTTATTTCTGCCTTCCTTGTATGGATCTGCTTCTGGCCTGAAAGCTCTTTTCAGGTGATACCAACACCCTCCACCTCTTGGCTGGCTTTGGGCTCGCTCCCGAGCTGCTGGTCGATCCTTGAGTAGTGGACAGGAATCATGTGCCCATCTCTGTCGTGCTTCAGGCGAATCTGTCTGCCTGGCGTCCAGCCAGCCATTCTTGAAAAATGTTCCGGCGCTCAACACTGGCTGTTGCAATGGCTCAGCTACAGTGGCAATGTGCCTGATCTTCAGCTTCTGCACGGCAGCTGCTTCAAACGCAAACACCAACTCAACTCTACTATGCTGTCATGGGCTCATCGTCTTTTAAAACTCTGGCATCAACTCTCATATACTTGCCTGGGCTTCTTGCTCAGGCGCTGCGCAGCGTGAGCCTCGTGGCCTTTCCGTTAAAGGCGCTTTCTCCTCGTGGGTCTCTCTCGGACTCTCTTCTCTTCTTCTCCTCGTTCGGGCAGTAGGTTCACTCAACCTTTCTTCTCGACCCATCCTTTTGGTGCGTCTGTCCTCCTGTCTTAGAAAAATCTTCTCTAAGGTCTTGATCCCCTGTCCTTGGCTTTCAAGCGTGTCTTCCACATAGTCTAACCTGGCCTCCCTCCTTTTTTTTTTCTCTGGCAACCGGCTCCCCTGCGGCCGTAAGTCAACAGTATTTCCGCCCAGCTGCTTACAGAAACATCTGACCGGTAAGTCCGCACACCATGCACCCATGCACCATGGTGCAGGGACATGCTACTAATCTAGATGGACACCTCACCAGCCAGTCAACAGGAAAAGGCAACCGAACCATGCCAAAATGAACTACATTGGGACAGTTTCAAGTGATTGTTTGGAAATTCTATGAAGCCCCTAATTTTTGGGTGGAGTCTCTATCCTTTTTCTCGCCTTTTTCGCCCGCTTGGCTATTGGCCAACAGCACAGTCGGCATTTTGAAACTGCGGGCCGATTTCTTGCCTTTGTCAGAAATCGAAACGATGCTGACCATCAGTGCCAGCTGCACAGTTTTACAAGGTTCTTCTGAAGAAAAAACGCACACATTTCAAATACATTGACATTAAAAAACATGAGTCAAACGCCTGAACAATATATTGTGATAACAGTATCACAAAATAATCCTTGGCTCATGAACAGAGACACACACACACTTTTACATTACATTACATACACTGTATTGCATCACATTGCATTACACTGACATACTAACTTCTACCAACCATGATTGCTTTGGATGAGAAGATTACTCCACCACTTCAGTCTCCGCTCAGCAGGTGAGTTCCGGTTCGGCTACCGATTCAGTGCTGCTGTCCGATTCGAAACCATGAACGTCCTGCAAGGCCGGCGGATGCATGTGGGGGGTCCCCCCATCATCCAGTCGTCATGGATGACCTTTTCCGAACGTATTGAAACCTATGGTCACTTGGGGATCCCCGACTTTAAGAAACCCCCATATATATATTGTAGAGGCGTAGTCATGTTTTTTGTGGTTATGTTAAGAAACATATTCTATTTGTTTGAGGGTGGAAAGTGCAGAACCTGATCTGATAGAAATTGTATATGTATGGTTCCAATGGGGACACTTTTATGGCATATACACTCATTCAACTACTAGGTAATGTAAGGTGAGACTTAGCCATTTCAAGATGGGCGAATGTAAACATCATAGGGAATACGCTTAGAGGGTAGTCTAAAGGGGCGTAATATGTTATGTGTATATGTATATATAGCTGGTTGGTGGTTTCAACCCCTCTGAAAAAATATTAGTCAGTTGGGATTATTATTCCTAATATATGGAAAAATAAAATTCATGTTCGAAACATTTCGAAAGCACCAACCAGATCTGTATAGTATGTGTTTGACATATTGTTTTACTATGTTAAAATCATGTGTGTAGCTATTGTCACTTTTATGGCTTGGTCATCAACCATTAAAACAGGTCAGATAAAGGGATAGTTAACCATGATCATGTGGGGAAAACAAGGGGCAATATCCAGCAAAACTAGGGATGCAGTGGATAAAATGTGCATCTCATTCATAGTAAGGTAAAAACCATCTTATATATGGAATATTCTCAATCATACATGGGTTATAAACTCCTTACGAACTGGGCCGGCGCATCCAAGTGGTAAAATGATGGATGAGAAAGGTGAAAAAGTGATCGAAACATTGGCCAGGGAGCATCACTACAAAGTTAAAAATGGGTGAACCCCAATGACATGGGGCCTCTATAAAATTTGAAGTTGGATACAGATCTGCAAATCTATCAAATTACGGTTTAACCCCAAAACTCATTTCTTGAAACTACTGTGTATAGATGTGGCTCAGAATGAGGATATTGTATCGGGTATAATTTAACTGGTATTGTTTACTCAACTGAACAATCATGGGTGGATATAAATATCATAGAACACCAAAGTTAAAAATCTAAAGGTTAATATTCAATTTAAGCACCAACAAAAAAAAATACGTGAATATTTTAAAAAAATATTTAAACGCCCATATTCAAATACGACGTGATGTAATTCTACAAACTGATAAGTTGCTTGGGATATCGTCACTCCATTTCTTTGGGATACCAACAGAGCTACAAAAATGGGAAACAAATCGTTGGAAAATGATGGAAAATGGTGATTTAATGGGATTTCAACGGGATATCATAGGGATATTTCAATGGTCATGAAACAATGGATACTCTCTGGTAAACGTTAACAAAAAACGATGGAACATCACCATGCTATCAATGGGAAAACTCACTATTTCTATGGCCATGTTCAATAGCTAACTGTAACAAATTACCAGAGGATAAATAAATTAACAAGTGTGAAACCACCCAACCAGAAAAAATATCCTGGAAGATGGTGTAATGCTATGTAAGATATCATTACTTTTACCTTAGGTGTTTCAGCTGTTTCTGCAACTTTGACCTCTCAGGAATCGTAAATGGGTGTAACTCATGAATCTAGCTGGGGGTTAGTCCCACTTTTGACCAACCATCATTGACCACATTCTTCCAAGTTTATTCATTGGCAATGCACAAAAATATGACTGAGAAAAACATATATTTATATTATACATGTATCTATATTCCAATAGTATTATGTATCTATATTCCAATAGTATTCCAATAGAATGCTTAAAAAACGAAACCACTTCTGCTGGGCCTCAGAACATTACAAGGCAACTACCAAAATTCATACCGCGAGTAGCCCATGAAAACCTGGTCGTAGCTAGCTGCCAGCTGCCAGTCGAGTCATTTTTTTCCCAATTGGAATCCAAACTTACAAAAAATATGAATCCAAATATTTATCTATATATATATATATATGCATATATGCTATATATATATATGTATGTATGTATACATAGTATATCTATGTCAGATACTGTTAATTTCTGCAATTCTCACCGGATGGTCTCGTTCCTGGCTCTTTGGATCCAGTTTTTGCAGTTTCTCGGCCAGCTTCCAGGCTGCACGCTGATCCTGGCGGTGGGAAAAAAAAAATAGGGGGAATCCATGGGAAAATCATGGGGAAAATCATGGGAAAATATAGGAACATCATGGGAAAATCTGACTCATCTGACCATGAAATGGCTGATTTTCATGGTAAAATCCCGTTATTTTGGCAATTTTGCTTCTCAACGGAAGGATAAAATACAGGACTTGTTAATATCCCCATGTTGATTGGTGAATTGGTACCAAAGTTTGACTCTGAAAGGGTAACTTGCATCCAAAATCAACAATAGAGGACTGAACCTCTGGTAATCTAACCATCAAATGGCTGATTTTGAGCAAATCCTCTGTAAATGGTGCTTTTCGTAGGAAAATCCGCTATCAAAGGAGGTTTAGTTCGCTGGGAAAATCATCGAGTGGCTCCAGGCCTTCTGAAAAGAATGCACCGACTGGGAATTTGAGAGTTGACAGCGAGCTGATTAAGAACGGGATTCCAACGGGTTATGATAATCACCCATGTGTATATATTCATATATATATATGTAACATGTATATATATATATATATGTAACATATATATATATATGTAACATATATATATATATGTATAATTGTGTATATATATATATATAATATATAGAAAAGCTAGTAATGGCTAGTATAATTGACCAGCCACTGCTCACATGTTGGGCCTTGAATGTGGCCATTATGCCATTGACAGCGGGCTTTGCAGGGTCCACTTCCTCCGCCCCAAAGTTGTCCGTGCCATGGCTCAACAAAACTTGGATTTGCTTAAAGGATTTAAAGGGTCCCCCAAAAATAAAACATATGCACTATAGATTCACTATAGATTCACTTTTTGGATTCCCCAGTTCTGGTGGATTTCCCATTGGGAAAATAAACAATCACCTTAAATCAGCTCAACAAAATTCAACAAAGATCATCAAAGATCATCCATCAGTCGTCAATCCAGAATCATTAGCATTCATTCGCATCTATTTAATCTGTTTGTCGATGTTTGTTTGGGGGGTCACCCAAGTTCAGCCCTTCCACGCATGTCGTGTGTCCTTTTTGTACTTCATCAGTTTAAAAACGGTATGAAGGATGTACCTGCGAGCACAGGTTCACAACCCCCTCCCAAGCAGAAAAATGCCATACCTCACAAGCAAGCCACAGCTGCACTGCACACAGATTTTTTTTTGGCGCGTCCAAAAAATATCAAGACTTGGACTTGGAGATTCACATACAATCCCCGAATGTCTGTGATTTCTTCTCGTAAGGACCCAAACAGATCCCACTAAATTCTCCAGAATCGCACTTTTCATCAATCTTCATGAGCATGAGAATCAGGACGTAGAGCTCGAGAAAGTTCAGAACACTCGTTGATGAATTAGCAAGTCCCAGCTAAGGTATACATAACTATAAGCATAAATATATGCAATTTATGAGGACACCAAATCTTCAGCCACGCGTTTTTCCGAACCTCCGCCATGCAGGTAGAACCACCAGTAAGATGATGAAACAACCTGTTTGGAAGATATGACCCATGGCACGACACCAGGATGACCCGGGCAGGAAAATGTTGGAAATCCATGGAAATCACTGTCTTGAAAATGCATACCCTCTGGTAAACGTTAACAAAAAACGATGGAAAATCACCATTTTTAATGGGAAAACTCACTATAATTGGGGTATTTTCAATAGCTATGTTAAATTACCAGAGGGTAGCAGTAGCAAACAGTTTTGTCCCGGAACATCCCGGAACCACTTAACAGATGGAAGTATCTGAAGAGAAACGATCAGAAATGGGCAATGTCAACAGCTAGTTGCATGCTGGAGAAAACAATGTGTGTTTGTGCTAGGATTTTTCTGACATGACATCTGAGGGTCCCAAAACCACTACATCTCATTATTCTACCACCTCCTTGCGCTTTTCAATTGTATGCCGCGCAATTACGAAGCTTTACTTTCTGATTCCTGATACCCTCTGGTAGACTAACATAGCTATTGAAAATTGCTATTTATAGTTGGTTTACCCATTAAAAATGGTGCCTTTCCATAGTTTTTTGTATGTTTACCAAAGAGTAAATGATATAGGAACCCCCTTTGTGCTGGTCCACCCCAGCATTGCAAGCCAAGCTTCCAATCAACTTAGAGACCTTGGTCGCACCAGCATCACATACCAGCAGAACAATCTATGCTGGCAAGGTTTTTTGGATGGCAAATTGAAATGAGTCACATCTATCCGTACTTTCTTTTGACCCCAAAATCCCCAAACCAAGAATTAGATTGTACAAGAGAGTCTTATTCCATTTTTGGATAATTCGCCATGGTTATCGCACTTGCCAAACTATCGCACTTGCCAAACTGGGACTACTCTAAGAATAAACTTGGAGCATCATCCTATGTATTCAGTGGTTAATCACCCTGATCATCAATCCTCTAGGTGGCTTGCGCCATGGATAACCGGAATATATCCCCACCTATGATCCACACCAACGGGGACCACAAAGCACTGGCTAATCAACCAGATTCTATGAGAACACCCTCACTGTCCAGTAATCACATTAAGAATTTCCTGATTTGACCATTGGCCATTCTGATTTATTAAATTTACAAGTCTCAATTCCATGTACAACTGAGATATTTACCCTCTGGTAATTTAACATAGCTATTGAAAATGGTCATTTATTAGTTGTTTTTCCCATTAAAAATTGTGATTTTCCATCGTTTTTTGTATGTTTACCAGAGGGTACTTGGATTTTCACGAGTGGAACCACAAAAATCAAATTATTTGGTTTTTGGCACGGTTGTGAACCAGAGGGTAAACCATGGTAAAGCCACTTACTCCACCATATTAGTCAGTTGGGAAAGATTATCCCAAAAAAAATGATGGAAAAAAACTTAAGTCATGTTCCAAAATGTTCCAAATCACCAATCAGATTTTTTTCAACCCACTTACTCCACCATTTACGAAATGGGATGAGTTTCCTTCAGCTACTTCTCCCCACCAAAACCTGCCGTAAACCAGCGGCAAGTCGACGTCTTTCATGGCCGTGGGTGATGGAGACCACAGCTTCCTGGGAGCCGGGGACAAAAATCCTGGAGGATGGATCGTTTTTGACCAACCTGATGGGATAATATGGTTTAATATGGTTTAATATGGTTTAATGATGGGATGATTTGCTGGTTTAATGATGGGATGATTTGCTGGGATATTGATGGATATACCCTCTGGTAAAACTAACAGTTTGCGAACTTGAAAATGGCCCATTGAAATCGTTGATTTACCCATTAATAGCATGGTGATGTTCAATAGCTATGTTAAAATCATTTGTAAATCTGGTTCCATCATCATTTGATGACTAAAATGGAGTATGATAACAACTTCCTGGGGTATGGATTCCATATGTTGGAAAATTCCATAGTTGTTGACCAATCTGATGGAATATGATGAAATTATTTGGATAGTGTAACTTTGACCCCAAAAAAATGAGTAAATCTTTGATCAGAAAACTAGGAAATTGCTCGAATCATCTCTAATCATCCAAGAGTTTAAAACATGTTCCCCCTAGAATGGCCATACCTTGGGGTATCTCTGTTGTACAAACTCACCTGATAGGATATGGGTGAAATTCGCCAAAAACAACTCGGATAACGCCCAAATAAGCAACAGAGTATAGTGAATTAGGGAATTTGATATATCAAAAACAAGAACAAAGTCCTCGTCATTTGATTGGTTTAGTCGGGAACATCCGAAAAACCGGAAAGCCCCAGTCATTTGGTGGGAAAACCCATGGTGAAAACAGTTCAACCAAGGCATTGACAAAGGCGAATCAGTTGGGGGGATCGGCCAGCTGACCCGGTCGAAACCATGGGAAACGATGGCCTTAAAAATATGACATCAGTTTGCAGTGGTGATAACTTCCAATTACCGGACATCAAAAAAATATGATCTATAAATCATGATAATTCTATATCAATGGAATGATTTACGGGATAGATAATATATGGTAAGCATACAAAAGACGATGGAAAGTCACCACTTTTAAGTTCGGTAAATCACCTATTTCAATGGGTCATTGTCCATAACAAACTGTAACAGATTACCGGAGGGTATTTCCATCAATATCCCAGTATTGTCCCATCATTATCCCAGCAAATCATCCCATCATTAAACCATATTAAACCGGTCACTTCCGGTGAAGATTTTTCCACCAACCATTTTTCCAAGAAGCTGTGCATCCATCCATGGTGGTCTCCCAGGTAAATCCCACCAGAATGCTAAGACCTGGCCGGCGCCGAAACGCTTCGTAAGGAAACGCTGAAACCAGGCCTGGGATTTCTCCGATTTCTCCGAAAACGTGATAGAAATTGTGGATGTATGAAATATGATGGATATACCAAGGAATGAATCTGTGTCTAATATGTATATAATAATATGTATATATATATATATATTGCAAAAACAATATTGAGATTATGAAGATGTGTCCAAAAATTGGAGGTTCAACCAAGAAATAATTGGATTGTATCATTAGAAATGATCTAAAAATGGCTTGGCTACTCCAAGTCTATTGCCATGTTAATGGGGAACAGGAGGCGTGAAACCAACATGGCAAAATGATGATTTTGCGGAATGTCACCATGGATATATCGTCCTTCTGTCAGAAATAGGTCACGCTTTTACTCAGCACGTCTCTCAGTTTTCCACAGCACCTTCTGGCAGCAAGGGGTCAATGGTCAATTCTGACTCTTATGACCCAGTTAATGAGGTTGTGGTCAATAAATCTCAAAAACCTATGGGTTATAAGACTATTGACCACTCTCATATAGTCAATAGTGGTCAATATTGTTAATACTATTACTCTTATGACCCAGTCAACCCCTACTATTGACGCACTATTAACCCTCTTATTAATAATATTGTCAGTTCAACCCCTACTGACCCACTTCTTATGGGTTATACGTAGCACATTGTTATGGACTTCTTGACCACTCGTACGTGACGCTCTTCGGGACTTGAGCTCTTCGGGACCGGACCAACCACCCCGGCCTGTCACGATGTTTTTGACCTCAGATGCGATATCATGATATTCTGGAAGCTTTCTGGATATATCATGATATATCTATATAATTCTATATAGATATCATATGTATGTATACATATATATATATATATAATTATATAATATACATATGTATTAATTTATATATATAAACTCCACATCTTAGTGGTGACCATGACATATACACAGAGGATGATACATACTCAGCAAAGTTCGGGTTTCTTGTTGGTAGGATATACTGATATTACTCAACAAAAGATGGTGGTAATGATACCTCCCCGTCCAACACCCGCCAAAAAACTCCAGGTCGTTTCATTTTTGGAAGCAAACCAAGGTTAGAGTCTGCTCCAGAAGTGGATCTGTGCCAGAGAAACAACATGTCTCTGGCAAGTTTCTTTTCTTCAAACATCGCATGGAAACCAACAATTCGTCGCGTCGCGGAAATCGATCAAACCCCTAGTTTCTTAGTAACCCATATGCTCCATGGGGCTGGAATATGAATCCCAACATTTGCCCGAACAAAATCACCCAGTCATTGTAGGTTTTTATATACCAGCCCCATGGTGGATCATCCCATGTTATCCATTATAGGTTGTCCGATCAAGCACCTTCCATGGCTGACTCATGATCTTTTTCCTATATAAAAAAGCCAACAATTTCGTCCATCTACCCGAAAAAATCAGACAAACCCAAATCTCAGATTGTTGTTTATGGCAAGTATATGTTTATATCATCTTATATCAACAATGTCAACATTTTCAGCGATTTCAGAACCCAAATCTAAGATTTCATGGGATTTCAGATATCTTATATCATCTTATATCAACTTATCTCCCATCGAAATCCCACGGAAAATCACCTCCCCGAAATCCCCAGAAACTCCCAACATCTTTCCCAAAACAACGGGCCATCCATGGGTCCCAACATCTGGGCTCCCCAGGCAATTTTATGCGTCACACGTCGATCGTCTCCCGTGGCCGCATCCTGAGTTAAGGGCCCAAAATTCCATGGCTTTCCTGGGAAAAGGCCATCAAAATCACTGGTTTTTCGTAAAAACCATGGCTTCAAAGAAACTTCCCCTATAGAACTGCTGGTAGTTTTGGATGTTCCCTTCCCAATTTTTGTTTAGAAAGAAAAATTAGATGTTCAACTTCCCCAAAATCTCAAAGAAATCTCAAAGAAAAATTATTGAAACTACTTAAGTGCCATGAAAGATATGGAAAGTTTCAGTGATTTTGTCTCTCGATCCTTCAAGAATGGCGCCCCATTGCCTCGATCTGATCGAGCACGATGATCACTGAACCTGGCACAGGGCGGGGGGCCGAAAATCCCCAGGGAAAGCAATGGTTTCTTCGGGGAAATATCTGGTTGGTGGTATACATTGGTTGAGCCCTACCCCTCTGAAAAATGATGGAGTCAGTTGGGATGATGACATTCCCAAAATATATGGAAAGTCATTCAAAATTCCATGGTTCCAAACCACCAACCAGATATGGATGTGTCATGGGAATACCATGGAAATTTTACATACCAATAAGCATAATGGAGATACCAAGCCAAGAATTTACACGGTTTCCTGTAATTCGATTCTCTTCTCCGGTCAATTCTGGGAATCATAGCCCGACACCATGCAAAAAAAATTGTTGGTGTCAAGCGATACCCTGAGTTTGGAGGGTGACAACAGCTGTTTTTGAAACGAAATGGCAAAGCCCCCCCCCAAAAAAAAAATGACAAGAGCAGGGCCATCCAAAATTCCTGTTTTCAAATATCTGGTATCGTATCAGCAGTTCCTCCCATGCTGGATGCCCCTGGGTGCCCCTGGGTGCCCCTGGGTGCCCCTGGGTGCCCCTGGCATGCAAAGGCCGAGAGGAACAGGGACAGAATCAAACGACCTGGCAGCGGCAACCTCGACCAAAAAACCATAGGAAAATGGAGGTTTAGTGGGTTTACTATGGTTTTTTTGTAGGATTTAATATGGATGATTTGCTGGGATAATGATGGGATAAGACTGGGATATTCATGGATATACCCTCTGGTAAACGTTAACAAAAAACGATGGAAAATCACCATGCTATTAATGGGTAAATCCACTATTTCTATGGCCATTTTCAATAGCTATGTAACAAATTACCAGAGGGTATACCAAATGAGTCATGAAAAATACCATGGCTAGTTTTCAAAAACTCGTTCTGGCTTACAAGAATCCCCAATTAGCCAGCTAGTACAACTTCCTTTTTTGATACATTAACAGAGGTATTTTTAATGGCTCATCTAACTCGATCCATTATCCCATTATATCCCCATTCTTCTAGGTTCTATCCCATATATGTTCTATCTATAATAATCTAGTCCATCATGAATCCCATAAATATCCATAAATCCCAAAAATCCATATTCTTGTTGGTTTTGTCAGTTTTATCCCCTATATATTCTATAAATGTTCTATATTTCCCATATATTTCTCACAAATCCCCTATGTTGCTACTCAGCATCCATGGGCTTAGTCCGTTCATTCACCTTCAATGCTGAAAGGCGAAATGCGCAAGCGCACCAGCAGTGGCCATGACCTTAGCACTGGAAAAGGACACGATTCGGAAAATGGTAGGAAGGAACTAAGAGTAATTCCTGAAAAAGGTACAATGTGAGGCCCCCAAGATAGCGTTCAGTTGGTTTATAACTCCAATAACTATGGTTTATGGTATTTATAACTATAGTTACTGGGGCTTATAAACCAACTTATAACTGCGGGGCCTCACATTGTAGGCTTTTAGTACTATTGGCATAGTGTAGAATTTATTGTTCTTGTAGGATGCTTGTGGTTTCTAAGGAAAGGCTCAATTACTGTTTTAGTTGGATTTTAAAAATGTGTTCGATCTTTTTGGAGCGGTGCAGCTTGGCTGCACAAGCTACCAATGGCTCCGCTGTAAGCATGGAGGACACAGGCCTTTGATTTCTTCACCCACAACAAAAAACATACAAAAACTATGTTGGTGGACTGTCGGCCTTTTTCCTGCTTCCAATATCTTCAACAACCCTCTGGTAATGACTAACATAGCTATTGAAAATGGCCATAGAAATAGTTGATTTACCCATTAAACATGGTGATTTTCCATCGTTTTTTGTTAACGTTTACCAGAGGGAAATTCCGCCACAACACTGAGTCCCCATGCTCAAACATCCACCGGGAGGCGAAGAGCAAACACCAAGCGAAAGACATGGACAATGTACCTGCCATTGCGCGAACCCCAAAAAGGGAACAGTTGTGTTCACCCAATTGCCATTGCAGTGTTGACTCAACTTGGGTCTCATTCATTGAGTTTTTGCTGCCAATCGTGCCTTGGGCCCTGATGTTGCGAAGTAGAAAGCAACACTTTAAGATACCTCAAGTGTAAATACCAAGAGTCTTCAGGGGATTCAAAACCTAATACTCTAAGTTATATGACTCCCCTAATACTGGTTGATGTAAATTATGTTTTTTAGGGGAGTCATACAACCAGTCTTCAGCCTAACTTTCTGGAAGGTTCTGGAAGGATGTCATTTGTTGACAGCTTCATATCGGATACCTACTATATGGCTGTTTCTCAAAATGAGAACCCAAGAAACATACGATGGTTGCAAAATCCTGCACCAAAAGGATGGTTGAAGCCCTATAATGAGATCTTTACCATCAACTGGTGCAGGATTTCGCAACCACAGTATCATCATTTTGCTTGGTTATATCAGTTATATCACTATTCTTCCCACTAAATCACCATTAGATCCCCATTAGATCCCCATGAAATGTAGTTATTCATATACCACAGATACACCACATGCCTCGCAGTAGATCCGCCAAACGTCCCGTCCGGCCGGACAGGACCACGGCCACAGTGGCGACCTGAGATAGAAAAGTGGCGTACGTAAGAAATAGGACACATGACATACTTGTACCACGAAAAACTCAGATTCAATGGGAAAATCACTTTTATAAGCGACAAACACGGAGGAAATGATGCGATCAAACAGGTATGTTCATCATAGTGCTGATTTCCTGGGAAAATACGCGACCTGGAAATCTTACTGTTGAGACCTCTATTCAGTGCCATTGAAGCACATACTGAAAACAGGTTTACCACTCAGTTACTTATTAAGTAACTTCACACTTCATTTTGTGTGAGTGGAAAAATGCCAAGGGTGGCGCGTTGACATTTGGAGAAAACACCAATGGCCGAATGGCCATTCCAGGAATCCAAATTGGAGGTACCAATCCCATAATTCCCATTGAAAATACCATGAGTGATCCCCACTCGCAGAAACGCGAGTTGAAATTTGCACTGACATGTAGGCTGACAGCGGAGGGGGGTTAGATGGATTTGCCCTATTTATAGCTTTAAAAAAACGTATTTGAACATGTAGCTTCAGCGGATGTTGATGTTTCCTCATCATTTTTGGACGCATTTTGATGAAACGAGATAACGAGATCCGCTTTAAGCCATCACTAAGTATGAGATGACCAACACAAATGCAGGAATTCACCCCTCTGCCCAAAAGAATGTATGATGTACGGGTTTTCAACAGAAGAAATAGGACACATGACATACTTGTACCACGAAAAACTAAGATTCAATGGGAAAATCACTTTTATATATAAGCGACAAACACGGAGGAAATGATGCGATCAAACAGGTATGTTCATCATAAAGACGGAAGAAAGATGTCAACTATAATATATATATATATTATATATATATATTATATATTATATATATATTATATATTATATATAATATTGTATTATATAATATAATTATTACATATAATATTATATTATAATATATATATATAAATATTAGATCCGCGTTTGTTTGTCTGCAGGACCTGTATAGATGAACAGAACGGATTTTATCGAAAACTGCTTGACATACAAATCGCCCAGAACTCCACCGAAGGGACGGCGAAGAGCACAGCTTCCCCATAGACGGTCCAGATCTCTCGTGCTCCGAAGTTCTGCCATGGCAACGGGATATGACTTGGGATAGATACCATGATTAATCACCATAGTTTAACCATGATGAATCAAATAATAGAATCTATTAATCAAATAATAGAAATCCCATGATGTTCCAAAACACCAACCAGTAATTAATGGATATGACTTGGGATAGATACATGGGATGTAGCCAACAATGTTTTATGTTTTAAGGTATTTGGATTTATCCAAAAATAGAACAGAGAACATGTAAGATTTACCCTGCAAATTCAGAGGGTAGAAACCCACCATTTCATGGGAATGCAGCGGGATACATTTGATGACCACGAAGGCTAATTGGAATTTCACCGTAGATTTTAGTACTAAGAATTAGGGTCAATGTATTTGGGTGTGCCCAAAACATGAACATACATATTTAAAAAAAAACAACGCGGGAAATGATGAGACTTGTGGGGGGCCCTTTTTTGATGCTGTGTGTGCACTAGCCGCGTGCTACAGACCAAGGCTGATGGACCCACTATGGGTTATCCATTGTGATTTCCAATAACCAGTGATATTTTTCAGTATCTATAAATACCATAGTATAGCAACTAGCAATATATATCTAATATCATAGTATGTGGATATTTATTTTATATAACCATATTATCTATTAGTATAAGTCCCGTTATTAAGCAATCAACCAGTGTATGTCTAATGACTCAATCTTGTTCACTTTTTTCAGTGCTGAAACTGTGGACAAGTCGGACCTCAAAGATGTTTTCCTTCCACATGAGGCTGTATCAATGGCAAACAAATGATGTTTTCCTCAAAGAGGGACCAAACATATGCGCCTCATGTTATTCTGTTGGATCAATTTGACTCATTTTGAGCTAGTCGCATCTTGCTGGCTTGCTGATCCCCTTCTAAAAGTCAAACTTGTTTTTCGTATCGTTTAGTGGCATATCTACAGTAAACCGTCGGCAAACCCAAAAAAAAAACTCAAAACAACCTCAGCTTCGACCAGTTGAAGCAATGGAAAACTATGTTCCCCTTAATTTCCCATTATATCCCCAATGATACCCTCTGGTAAGCTAACATAGCTATTGAAAATGGCCATTTATAGTGGATTTATCCGTTAAAAATTGTGATGTTCCATAGCTATGTGACAGTTTACCAGAGGGTATCCCCAGTATATCCCTAGATGTCCCATGTATTTTCCCATATTTCCTGCCCTTTTTTCCCGATCTCCCCATGAGATTTCGACCATCCGCACCTCTCCAGGTTCGAGACCAGCCCTGGCGATGACGACCCCGGCAGTGTTTCTTCCAGGTCATTCGGAATGGTCAACAGAGGTGATATTAATGGGATATTCATGGGATGGTTAGGAATGGACTTAAGCATCAACAGGAATCGAATCTAAGTATCAAAAATGATGAGTTAGCAGGATATTATTGGGATATTCATGGTGAGTTTCATGGGATATTCATGAATTTAACCATCAAAAATGATGATTTAATGATTTCCATAAACAGATTTGGCGGTGTCTCACTTCTAGGGGCCTTCTTTACCGTACAGCTACTACCCCCGGCCTATGGCACTTCCGTCGGGATAATTTGATGATGAACTGCAGAGGCAGGGAACATCATTGGGCCAGTCATGTGGGAAAACCAAAAGAAAACATCCCTAAGATCATTAGAAAATGGCTGGTAAATGGCTAGTAATTATGAGGGAAAATGTTAGAAATGGTTGCTAGTAATTATGAGGGATGGTTTCTTGATGTTGATTGGGTTTAAATACTACATTGTTAGGCTGAAAATTAATGACATGAAAACATCTTGGAATGGTTTTCTTATGGGGAACGAGAAAAATACGGTTTGATTTGGCCAACAAGTGGCCAAAGATCGTGAGCAAAGTTATGAAAGTTACCACTGGCCGCATAAATATGACCGATTTCAATGTGCAAACTTTCCTGACTTTGGGCAGATCAAAATATCAAACTTGCAAAGCCTGCACAATTTCCATGATTTGCAGTATAGTTAGTATAATATATATATATATGTGTGTGTATCCATTTGTTGGGGCATTGTTTTGAACCGGCTCTACTGTCAACCAACACAGCCAAGCCAAGTCCCCTATGGCTTTGGTGAAACATCCCTTGCCTTTGTGGTCATACTCCCACTATCGTAAAATCGATGTCCTCGGATACTGATAAGACAATCTGCAAACGTTGTTGTTCCTCAGATTTTCTAACATCCCATCCCAGCATCCCAATCTCAGGTTTACTTCGTATCCACATCGAAATTTCCATCAATGGGGTACCTTTATTTCGGGTACCAAATCATCCAATTTTCCCAGGTTTTCCCATGGAATTAACACCAATTGTCCCAGGCTTTTCCCATGAAATAAAGCACCAAACAACAAATAAACCAGCCGGCATCGCTTGGTGGGTAAGATCCCTGTGACCTGGAAGCGTAGAGCCTGGCCGCTGACACTACGGGGCTTACCCTCCAATCCATAGCCATAAACAAATTGGGAAAATACGGTGATGAACCCACGTAAAATCTCATAAAAATGGGGAAAATACAGATTAAGAATCAAATTTGGGGGATATAAGCTATTTTCAGACAAAGCCACATCCAAACACCTGGGATTGATGGATGTTCATAACTTTACATAGATGATGATATAAGATGATATAAGCCCGAATATGGTAAATTAATGTAAATTATAGGTCAGAGGCTGTCTTATCGACTGATCATCATTTCATATCATGTAGCGGCACATGGAATCAGAGATGATTGGAAGGGATTTGGACGCTCTCACTCTCAAGGGTTGAAAAATCACTTATTTTAACTGGTGAGGTCAAAGTTTCGCACTGTTTCAGCTACACAAAATGGACGAAAACACCATTGAAAATCATTGAATTTCAAGATTAAATCAGTCAAATCAATTGCATCCCAATGTTTCTCAAATTTTAAGCTTTTCATGCCGAATTCAGCACGAATTCATGGTGCTTTCAGTCCGAAAAATGTTCCGAAACCTGCACCAGCAAGAAGGAGATGGCCAAGCAGAAGAGTTCGTCCTGGCGACGAAGATTTCTGGACGATGCATTTGCAAGGCGCATCATTTTATAATGGAAAATGATTGGGTAAGAAAATAGTTAAGTGGTGCCGTAATTGATTCATGAACATCACTGAAAAAGTTTAAAAAATGTTGTAATTGGCACCATTTCACTGGCACCAAACTTGGACCATTGATACCTGATCCAATAGTTAATTGAAAGTGATTATTGGTCCAATTAGCAGTATCCCCAAGAATTGTTTGTGTTCATTAAAAAGTGATGATCTACCAATGGAATGGCTACCGGCTACCCTATTCTGAGACAAACCCACATCCAACTTGGAATGTGGCTGCTAAGGATGAATTACATCGTTTTTTTTGCGCAGTTCAGCTTTTTGCGGAAGTGTTTGTTTGTGTCTTGATGAGATGTGAATCATCTGGGATATCTTAATATCACTGGAGAGACCTGGAAATAGTGCTCCAACCATGTAGCACGATGAACAAAAGTGAGCCAAGCTCTCTTATCAATGGGACTTTCAGGATCCTAAAATGGACGTACTGTTATAAGGCCATATTTGGGGGGTATATCCTCTTCCATAGGCCTTACACAGGCCTTATATATGGTAGGTACCTCCAATCAATCGGATCCTGAGTCATGGCCATTGATTCTGGAGGAACCCACAACATACGTCAATGACCATCCCTGGATCAACCTTCATTTGTACATTCGTTTAGCAAATAGGACCCTGGCCCTAGCCCAGCTATTAACTTGACATGGCTTGAGTACAGGTCTCATTGACAAGCATCAACATCACCCAATGGAGTCTTGACAAACTATAGTAACTATATCATTATCAAACTATATCATTGATAAACTACCCTCTGGTAAACTAACATAACTATGGAAAATCACCATTTTTTGATAGGTAAATCAACTAATCAACTATTTCTATGGGCCATTCTCAATAGCTATGTAACAAATTACCAGAGGGTATATCCATCAATATCCCAGTATTATCCCATCATTATCCCAGCAAATCATCCCATCATTAAACCATATTAAACCATAGTAAACCATATTAAACCATATTAAACCATAGTAAACCATAGTAAATATTGGCATGTGCGGATCCCAAATATCCTTTCGCAGGTTTTTCTTTGCTGGGATCCCACCTCTGCTTCAATGGCATGGTTGTTCCACAGGTCGACCTGGCATCGTCGAATGGTGGGACGTAGCGGTGATTTTTCTGGGATATTGATGGATAATACTAGGACTATTGATGGATATACTAGTATAATGATAATACCGGGATATTGATTTTTTGGGGACATGGGACTATTTTGCGAGCACAAAATCAATGGATTGGTTTAGTCGGGAAAAATTTAACCGGAAAGCCCCTTTTTTTTAATGGGAAAATCATTTTCCCTTAAACCAATCCATTGACAAAAAGATTCAGAACAGTGTTTCCAGTATGATATGGGAGGTTCCATAGATGGGAGTACCCCTAAATGATCCATTTTAATGGGAATTTTCCCTTATAAACCATCCATTTTGGGGAACCCACCATTTATGGAAACCCCCATATACTGTAGATGATATTTCCCTGTAAATTGTCCCTTAAACCAATCCAGTAAAAAAAAAAAGGTGAATTGATTCCAAGCTCATGGACTCATGGATTATGATATTCCCCAGTATATAAAGGTTAGTAGAGTATCCCCGAACTCATCATCAACCAACGGGGGTTTCATATCCCAAAATATACCAAGTTTTGGGAAATCACCGTCAGAATATATCATGATCCAAGAAGAATGAGCCCCAACTAATGATCTCAAATAAACATCTGGGAAATCAATGAAAATTATCCCTGGTACAAATGAGCCCAAATGTCTAAAAAAGGACAA
Source organism: Cladocopium goreaui (assembly GCA_947184155.2). NCBI lineage: Eukaryota > Dinophyceae > Suessiales > Symbiodiniaceae > Cladocopium > Cladocopium goreaui. The sequence goes on along the minus strand of CAMXCT020003113.1, from coordinate 332,072 downwards.
TTAGTTTGATGATATTTCCCCAACTACTGATCTTGAATCACCAGTATCTCACCATCATACCATTGCATAATCATTAATGTGGGTAAAACAAAAATAAACCATCCCCAAATCATCATAAATAGGTGCTAAAAACATCTAAAAACCATTCCCAGTTAAGTCATGGGTGGTTTAATATTGTGTTAACCACATTAATCATTTCCTTAATCATCCCACAATCCCTATATAATCCCTATATAATCCCATTAATCAACTATGTTTTATTATTAATTAATCAATAAAATAATCCCATAAATCCCTATATAATCCTATTAATCATCCCATTCCATTAATATAATCCCATTCCATTAATTAATCATCCCTTTATAACTTGTTAACCACATGAAATCAACTCAAAAAGAGCGCAAAAAAATCCCATGGTATCCCAAAGTATCCCATGTCTCCGCACCGGTGCCGCTTCCTCCGAGTCCGCATCACTCTCGTCGCCGCGCGGCCGCAAGCGCGCCGAGATCCCTCAGAGTGACCCACTGGGTGCATAAAACGGCCGTGCAACCGATGGAAAATCACCATTTTGTAGGAAAATATCACCATTTTGCAAGAAAAATCACCCACCATTTTTTGGGAAAATCCACCATTTTGTAGGTTGATCCCCCATTTTGATCACCAGAAAATAGGCAAGAAAAAGCCACAAGTTGACGGCGAAGCTTCACTTTTTTGCTACCTGCACCTGTAAGAAAGCATGGCGAAGGAAGAAGCGATATGACATTACCCTCTGGTAAACGTTAACATAACTATGGAAAATCACCATTTTCAATGGGTAAATCAACTATAAATGGCCATTTTCAATAGCTATGTTAGTTTACCAGAGAGTAATATGACTCATATGACTTTCAATCTTTAAAATCGCATTAGCCATTATTCTGCGAAGTGGTCAAGATAAAGCTCAAGAACTAGACTCTCGCACAGCCCCTTTAAACCTAGTGGACCTAGTGATTACAAGAAACACATGTTGATTTGTTCACTTGTTCACCATTAAATCAGCAATTCACCCAGCTAGTAATTAAACCCATGTTCTATTACCCACCATAAGTTGGGAAAAAACCTGCAACTATGCTTCTATAAACATATATAACCTAATTTACCCTCTGGTAAACTAACATAGCTATGGAAAATCATATTTAACGGGTAAAACAACTACTGTATCTCTATGGCCATGTTCAATAGCAAACTGTTAGTCATTACCAGGGGGTAACCCATTGTCAAAGCATGACATTTACCCAATGACCATCCAAACCCCTGAGGTCCCAGCAGAAGATCAGCAGCAGAAAGAGCACGTTGAGGACCTCGAGCGTTTCTCGAACTGCTTTGGGGGTTCGTCATCCCAAGTTTTGGGGAAACGACCAGACATACTTCCCAGGAGTAGATCGAATACAAACCATCCTGGTGTTACTGAAAAGTATCTACGTACAGGTGGATCTTAAATTCGAGCTGATGGTTATACACAGCCACAGGACAAAACAAGGGTGGCCCTCCCAAAGCACAACCACTGAGTTCAAAATCAGATCGTTTTTGAAAAACGAGGTGTTGAAATGTTGAAGGTCTTACAAGTACCATGTTCACCTTCCATTTATATATATATATCTTTCCGTGTTCAACCTCAAAAAAACCAACTGTTGTGCCGTTGTGCCATGTTCTTTTTGATGCTGATGGTGGCATGTTGGAAAGCCGCCCAAATCCCCCACCAGCACCAACTGATCTGGGACCCAAACCACAGATAGCAAACCTGGGAGCAATGAAACACTCGTGGTACAGCTCACTAGTTTCCGCAAATCTGATGGATGGTGATCCAAAGATCATGAAAAAATTGCAATCCTTGGGTCATCTTAGGATGTAAGGAGATAGATCATACAGATCAGCCCGATACTCGGTATTTTGTTCTTCCAGCTGGTAGATCCTGCTAGTCCCAGTGAAGTCCGAAGCCAAGACGCTGAAGATCCAGTTTTCTCGAAAAAACTCACTGTGCTGAAGGTCACCACCTCAAAACATAAGAACCCTCCCGATTTTCAGTGAATGCCCAGCTGTGGAAAAATCCCAAGTGGTTTCCAAGGAAGTTGAGATCCTTTCATCCCAACTGATGCATTTATCCTCCTTCAGATCATGTTGGGGGGGTTCCACATTGGCCAGGTCGGGAGATGCATCAACTTGTTTTAAGTTCCAAAATTGGTGTCTCAAAAATGGGATTGTCTGATAAGGCACCCAAAAATCCATTGGTTTACCATCATTTCCCCCTCTTGAAATATATTAAAGTCTCAATTTCAGGGTAAACCGCAGTATACCGCATTTTCTGAGATACCCAAATGATGATCGAGAGGCGCCATGAGTTCCCAGCAAAAGGATGTAAAAAGTATGACACTGGGGTGCCGGCCGGCAGAAATCATGGCAAAACCTGTGCCCGGAAGTCGGGCCAAAGGGGGTTTTATAGCTTTACAACGCAGACATGGCTGCTGCACCTTTTTTAGACTCACTTGGGGGTTTCCTCAAATGGGGGTACCCACTAGCTGGATGGTTTATTTCATGGAAAATCCCAATCGAAAATGGATGATGACTAGGGGTACCCCTATTTCAGGAAACCTCCACTTCTAAATTCCAAAGACAACTAGGATTCTATAGGGTGGGATGGATCTTCTAAACACCGTTCTGTTTTCGCTCTTCATCTGGTCACACCCTTGGCAAAAACACGTTCTCTGTGTGCTTGGTAAAAGCCCGAAAGCATTCCATATCTGAGACCTCGCAAGACCCTCAAATTACAATCCCAGAAAAGGATTGGAATACCATCAATTACTCAATTCAATTGATCCCCAACCCTCAAAGAAACATTGATATACTTGTATACTTGGTACCATTGATATAGCAATACATATCATATACTGGGTACCAATATCATATCTCCAACCCTATATGAATGGTATATTTGGTACACTTGGATATAATTCGAGCTTCGAGCTCTTCGATGCCAGTGGTTTGGTATTCGGCTGTGCTGACAGAACATGCTCCTGTTGATGCCGCATGGAAACACCTACTGTCGGAGAACAGGCTGGATTTTTATCTTCCCGAATGATTTACCGGTTGGTTATTCAACGTAGCTATGGAAAATCACCATTTTGGATAGGTAAATCATCATAAATCCTCTAATTAATTTCTGAGCCATCTATACCATAGCTATGTTAAATAGCCAGAGGGTATATAAGTTTTCATTATTTTCCCACATGAACTGGCTTTCCAAATGGAAGTACCTTGGTTGAGAAATTCTTAAGTCATTGAGACATCCGCCATCGCCACTGACCAACCCCCACGCCCAAGACTCCCTCTGAGCGGAAACCCTTTGTTACGTAGTTGGGCAAACTTATGGCAAATGATATACCATATCTGGTTATTTGACATAGCCATGGAAAATCCCTCATAAATGGAGGTTTCTATCTGGGAAAATCATCTATTTCTATGGGCCATTTTCCATGGCTATGTTAAATAACCAGAGGGTAATCATAATTTAAAAAATGATATCATTGTCATGTCACCATCAGAATGAATAGTGGTCATAGAAATGCCACTGCATATCATCTAAACAATCTAAAACAATCAAACAATCACCATTCATAGATGATTTTCCTAACAAAGAGATGGGAGTTATCTGGTTAAAACTGCTGCTCTTCCTACTAAGAAATGGTTGATTTATGTTGATTTTCCCAACAAAAAATGGTGATCCCCCAACCAAAATCCATGCATTTTCTCCAACAAAAATTGGTGATCCTCCCACATCGTCCCACTCAAAAAATGCTTGGATCTTCCCATGGGTCCCATGGCCATGGCACCTGCCATATGCGCAAAGAGCATGGACCAACACTTGGTCCGCCGCTCCGAGGCTTGTCGTTCAAGGTCCTTTTTTTTTGAACAAAATCAATGGGGGGACCATCTGGGCATGGCGATATGGGTCTTAACATAGTGATGCTATTGATAGTGATGGCAATAAGAAAACTAACCTCTGGTAATTTGTTACAGTTTGCTATTGAAAATTGCCAGTTATAGTGATTTGTCCATTAAACAAATGGTGGATCTTTCCACAGTTATGTAAACGTTTACCAGAGGGTAACATAGTGATGCCATTGATACGGTGGATGGGCCAGCGAAATCCTGCACCACCAAAAGGATGGTTGAAACCCTAGAAATAATGGGATGAACCACCTATCAATCAACTGGTTTTTAGGATTTCGCTGGCCCATCCACAGTAGTGATTGCAGTGATGGCAATAAGAAAACTATGGATGGCTCTTAATTTCTGAAAACTATGGGACTAGAACCATTAAATTATGGGCTGTGACGGGATCCAGTTATGTATACCATTCTATGGTGATGTCATGGGAAAAGTCATGGCAAGTCGAATCAACAATACGATAATTTGTGATATTTGGGCGTGTCCTAAATGGTACAAGTATGAACAAAAAGGAAGTATGAAACCAACTAAATCTTTTGAGAATATCATGACTGGAATCTGAACTTGGAAACCCCTTCAAATGGACAGTTCATAACATGTCATTTTGTTGTTAAAAACCATCAAGCCCAAATCCATTTTGGCATGGTCCGTGTTGGATTTAGGAGGCTTAAGTTAGCAGCAACTGTCCTTGAATTTAGGGTTCTACTAAAGGACCCTTGACCAGTTTGTTGACACAGTTGATATCCCATTGATATCCATTGTTTATCGCGTAAATCCTTAGTAGTGCCCTCTTGTTGATTCCTCCCTATATCCTTTTAGAGTTGATTTACAGTATGTTGATGTAACCCATCCAAGGTTCGCATAAATTATATCCCGCTACGGTTGATAAAAATTGATCCAATCACATCCAAGGACAACCCACTATATGGTTCTGGGTCAAAACCCTGGCGCCCTTCACTGAACCTCAAAAAAAAACTGGGATCTAATCTGGTTGGTGGTATCCCTACCCCTCTGAAAAATATGAAAGTCAGTTGGGATTATTATTCCCAATATATGGAAACAAAAATGTTCCAAACCACCAACCAGTAATTATTGATGCTCATTCCCCCGGAAATTATGGAACAACCCATCCCAGCCCATGAACCACACCCATTTCACTTTTTTTTTTGGTTGAATCCATGCAATCATCATTACGCTGCATCCATTGTATCACCTCTTCCCCGTATCCCATATTGCTGGTTGTATCAATTGGTCCAATAGTTGTCGCTTTATATCACGCCTAGTTCTCCCAAAAAAAGATAGAACACTTATTTCCCCTCAATTCCAGGTTGCCAAGGTATTTACCTCATCTTTTTAGTAGGGCTTGCCAACCAATCCCCCAAAAAAATGATGGTTCTCGGTATAATGTGGTTAAAACAATAATAAACTACCCATGTTTGATGGTTTATACCAACTATTTAGGGTGATTTAACATGATTTGGCCACAGTAGCTATTGAAAATGGCCATAGAAAGATGATAATTTTCCATAATTTGTTGTATGTTTACCAGAGGCTATACTGGTTGGTGGTATACCTAGCCCTCTGAAAAATGATGGAGTTCGTCAGTTGGGACGATGAAATTCCCAACTGAATGGAAAGTCATTCAAAATTCCATGGTTCCAGTCACCACCAACCAGTTTTCCATTGTTTTTTGTATGTTTATACCACCTATTTATGGTTGGTTTTGGTGATTTTTCATGGTCTATACCACCTACCATCTGGTTATTTAACAGTTTGCCATGGAAAATCACCATTGTTAATAGGTAACCATCTATTTCTATGGCCATCTATACCATGGCTATGTTAAATAACCAGAGAGTATCATAATTTAAAAAATGATATCATTGTCATGTCACCATCAGAATAGTGGTCATAGAAATCCAATTATTCACCATTGTTAACCCATTGTTAAACCATTGAAAAATCACTGTAAACGTTTACCAAAGGGTAAATACATTTCATTATCCATTGCAATATCCATTTCAATACCCATTTCCATCCAATCTTAATCATACAAGGTGATTTTGGTGATTTTTGATGGTCTATACCACCTATATTTAACACAAACAGCATGGTCTCATCGTCATCTCCTCCCGCCTCCACCGTCACGAAAACCTCCAACTGCCCGATCTTGGCCACGCTCTTCTCGCGCGTGTGCCGAAAGACGATGGAGGACTCCGCCTCGGAGCAGTTCGGCGTTGGGATGTGACAGGAGGGGTGCCCCCAAAATGTGATGTTTTGTTGGTTTATTAAGCATTATAAATTATAAACCCCATTCACTATAGTTGATATCTACTATAAACCTACAAAAAACATGAATACTAGAGTTGATATCATCTTATATCTACCATAAACGATGGAATTCAGCCATTTTTCTGAGGCAACTGAACGCGAGCTCGACTGGGGGCCCTATCCTGCAGGAATCGTGAGGGATTTGTTTGACCCCTGGAGATCTCCCAGATATCCCAGGAATCCCATATATAGCTGGAGATATCCTATCTCAGGAGGGGTTTCATTGCAAAATGTGATTAGATATGATCCCAGGAATCGTGTTTGTATGTGTTTGTGGTTTATGGATGGGTTTCTGTTTTTTCATGGACACTTAAAGTTGGAATTATCAGGAGCTATGGAAGATCAAGATATTTCTGGGCAAAATCTATCAACATTTGTCAACCTGAAACAATGGTATTTTGGGCATTGTCATCTCGAATCACGTCGCGGTAAAGTCGTTCAGATATGCTCTAAGTGAGTCAACCTATAGATCAAATAGCTTGGGATTGTTACATCTTATGACCCCCTTACTATACATGTTACCCTCCCCAAAATAGACCCTGCCAAACAGAGGGTTGAAAGATGTTGGAAGATTAGTGTGAGAAATTGACAGGGTCGCAGGGTCGAACTGTTAACTTACTGGAGGGTACCTGTTGTTACACGATCCACCTAGTCGAAGTGTTGCTTCCGTGTTTGGGGCTTGAATCAAACGTGATAATTGTTCATGTATCCCAATTCAGTGCTAGAGGATTCGAGGATCTATAATTTGTGCGTCGTTTTTTGTAATCCCTAAAAAGATAGAAACGTAATCTACCCCTTTTAGTAGGATTGTTCCTTGGGTCTTTTCTATCTTTTTGGGGATGGCTATAACTGGGAATGAAGATTGAAGATGTTTCTCTTCGGATCATCCAAATAGAATCAAATCTGCAACCAGCACCTGACAGCCACCATTTGATTCTGTCTCACGATTTGGAAGCGCATGCAACTGTCCAATGGTTTCAAACCTCATTTCTTCCCCACTCAAATTGCCATAACTCGTTGGCTAAATTCCCCCCATATCTATCCATTTCTGGCCTTCTACCTGTCTTTTTTCATGATTTTCCCATTGAAAATCTATGAAAATGGCTGGGCTGGAAATTCCGGTTCCAGGCTATATTTTCCAACCATTTTCATATATGTTCATCCACATTTTCATACATGTTCATATATTTTCCCCAAGTTCCCCAACCTTTTGCCATGGCCATTCCCCTCCCATCATGGCAGCGCCATCGTCACCAAGGCGCCACGGGGTTGCCGTGGTCTCCACGCAGCGTGTCGTGGATCACCCACTGCTTCTGACCCTCCGGGCGGTCCCCGGCGCACAAGGCACGTGCGAAGCAGGCCTCAGCTGGCGACCTCTGGCAGGAGTTGGTGAGGGAAACAGAGAATCTATGGGAAACATCATTGGGATACCCGGATAAACCTTGGATTTGTTTGATTTGATGTAGGATTTGGGTATTATGGGGGATGTACCAAGAATCAATGGATTGGTTTTGTTGGGAAAACCACAACTGGTTGGTGGTTGACCTACCCCTCTGAAAAATATGAAAGTCAGTCGGGATGATTATTCCCAATATATGAAAAATATCAGTCAATGGAGTGGTTTAGCCGGGAAAATTTTAACCAGAAAGCCCCATATTCAATGGGAAAATCCATAGTTTCCTGTAGATATTCCCAAATCAATCCAGGGGTCAGTGGAGTGGTTTTGTTGGGAAAATCTACACCGGAAACTCCATGTTTTTACCATCGGGTTTCCTGTAAATTGTCCCATCATCCAATTCTGTGAACAGAGAATCTGGAGGTTGAGATGGTGAAATGTCCATATCTGAAAATGGCTGTCCTCCCACTCTGGCCATTTTGATGGGGATGATGATGATGAACCGGTAGGGACACCCGAGTTTCAGACGAACCCACATCAAACCATCCAAGTTGGGTTGTCAAATACCGTCTGGTAATTTGACAGAAAACTATTGAAAATCACCATGTTATTAATGGGTAAATCAACGAAATTTCTATGGGTTTTTTTGTATGTTTACCAGAGGGTATATCTATTCGAATCCCATTATTAATCCCATCATTAATCCCATCATTAACCATCATTGCCCTCTGGTAATTTAACATAGCTATTGAAAATGGCCATTTATAGTTGATTTACCCATTAAAAATGGTGATTTTCCATAGTTACGTTAGTTTGAGGGTAAATATGATTTCCCACACGATGGATCAAACCAATGGGGGACCGACCATGGACCATGATCAAACCAACCAGGCTGCAATCATCACTTCAGCCGCAAGTAACCTCAGGACCATGGGACCATGGGACCATGGATGTGACCACATGACCAGGCCTACCAAACACTTCCTTGGTCGGATAAAAGGAATAAGAAAGAAAACGTACCAAGAAATAAATATCCCATGAATTTATATGAATTTCCCATGTTTATTGAAAGTAATAACATTTTAAATAATATACATCTCCCATGACTTCCTCGAATTTTCTCCGTCAAAATCCCGATTTCCGTCCGAGGCATCCAAGGTACCAGCAAACGAACAAGAAATATTCGACGACAACATCTGGGCACCGCGCATCCGCGAGAAATATGGATGGTTTACATTGATTTATCGGTTTGTCCTGTAAAAACATATAAAAACTAAGAATTTGATGAGGGTATAATTATATATAATTATAGTGTATGTATATATATATAATGTGATGTTAACGAATATCATTTCATGTAATGAGATATAACAGGATTTTGTAACCAATTTATAACCAAGGATGTGAAGCCAGGTTTGCTACCTGAAAACGGGGAATAAAAAAACACAAAAATCAACCTGAAAATGGGTACTTGAACAATCCATTTTGCTTGGAGGAAACTGATTGTTCACGAGTTGATGGATTGAAGTACCCCATTTTTTCCAGAGAACCCCAAAAACTGCTGAGATAAAACTCAGAAAATCAGGCAATAATCCTACTATGGTGATTTACTGGGGCTATGATTGAAACATTGGTGATCTTATGATGTACAGTAAAAGAGGTTGGGTGTGCCTGAAGTCTGTGTCCCCAAATTGCTATTCTAATACGGAAAACAATGATAACTTTAGGATTTAGGGGCCCTAATTCAAATGTAAAACGCACCCAAATACTAACTTCTTCCATGATCATTTGTTGAGGCAGTTCATGAAAAACTTAACGGTATGAACCAACCCATATTTGTGAAAAAGAGAGAACTGTGGTGAAATACGCTTTTGCACTGACAATTTAAGGGTCTATATATAGGTACTCTTACAACCTCTTATATTTGTGCGCGACCTTGTGAAACGGAATTATTGGAGTTCCTCCTGCACTTGTTGGACGCTCCAAACCAACCGCCGATTTGTTGTGCGATTCAAGGTGCGACCCACTTGACGCCAGCCACGTGGAAATTCCTGAGGGCTGCGCAGCAAGCTTCGGATCTGGATTTTTTCGGTGTTTTCTCATTTTCACACACTAGTGATATGTCTGAGATGTTCATGTATATTTGGAGGCAGTTCTTAGAATGAAAGGCCTCAAATCATCCAAATTTGAATTTGTTTAGCATTGAAAACCATGGTCCGGCACCCCCCTTTTTGAGAAAGAACTTCCATTGTCGGTTACCTTGGGCAACGATGGGCAAACCCATGTAAAACCTCCATGTTTGAAAAATCAGAAGCCTCCGTTTGCAAATACCCTCTCCGCACTAACATATACCCAACCAAAGAGGAGGTTGGAAGACCACTTTCCTCAAAAGATCAAGAAAATTCTCAAGTTCTAAGTTGATTTGCGACATGGCAACGCTGTCATGTTTGGTCCACCGTTCTTTTCAGCTGCCTCTCTTTGCTATTGCAGGCAAGGCTCCCCAAGCACCGGATTCAGTACGAAGGTCAGGAGCACTTCATCAGCAGCGCTGAAGATCAACACTGCCTGCAGCGTGGCGGGGATACAAGGGGAATAGAATGGGGATGTAATGGGAATATGATGGGGTAATATGGAAAAATACCTCCCGATGTTTTTAAATGATACTTAAATATATATATATATTTGGGACCATATGGGGATATAATGGGATGCATAGCCAACAATAGATGAACAATGGTACATTGTGGCAATCAAACGTGGCCAACTGGGAAGTCCCCCATCAATGGCGGATGTCATTGTAAAATAATCAAGCTATATAAGTGGTGGATCGTCCACTGCCGTTTGATTAACATGCTTGGCAAACAACAATGTTGATCGGGAACAAAAGAGAAATCATCTTTCTAGGGTGGACAACACCTTGAGCGGGTCCCCAACCCACGATGTCAGTGACCAAACTGTCAGTGACCAACAAGACCATCACATTGTCAAGTTTGGTCCCCTCGTGTCCCTCTTAATCGTGATCATCCAGAGTGGGTGGGATAACCAGCCCAAGTTAAAATCCTTTTGCGAGTTTAAGCGTACTGGCCATGTCCCAATATTGAATCTGGAAATTATGGTTTCTTTTGATTTTTTTTTTATTTTTTTCTGGCGGCAAACACCCATACTAGGAACAAATCCAACCAAAAATTAGGAATGGCCCTGTGGCTGGTGAATGGCCCGCAACTGGATGATGTCAAATTGCGCTCAAATGTTGGCCCGTTTTAGGTGAAGGCCCTTGGGAATTTTCCAATACATGTCATCACCCACAGCCAGTTGGTCCTTCCAAAGAAACTATACTGATTGATTGTACCCCCATGAAGCCATATTAAACCGTCAGACACGGCCAATATTTTCCTTAGGCGCCTGCATGCCGTTCCTGAACAGTTTTTCTCGCCTATAGCTGGTTTTGAATCCGTGGTCGGTAGGCCGCTAGCGGTCACTGGCTGGTCTTGTCATCCAAGCAAAAGACCGGGTCGAAAACACTTTTTGAAGAAAAAGTAGTTCTGATATTGGCGACTTGCCTTGATGAGGTTTCCTGAAGATCGGCAAAGTCACTATGACGGTTCATGTTCATGGAGCCTTCCTTCAGCCAATCTTCCACCGGATTGCAGCTATGTCCTGGGAAGGACCAGACATAATGAATTTCGAGCATCAATGTCACTTGCAGTGCACAAGGCAAACTGAACTTGCACACGTCGGAGTGCACACATCTGATTCATTCTGATTCCATGTTACTTTTGGGTTTGAATCTTGCACACTGAACAACGGTACCGTCGGCGATCGTGAGGGCAAATACCACTGCCGCCGCACTCCTTGCAATACGACCGTTGGCGATTGTGAGGGCAAATGCTGCTGCCACCACACTCCCTGCAAAAAGACCGCTGGCGATTGTGCGGGCAAATGCCACGGCCACCACAATCTTTGCACAACGATCTTTGGCGATTGTGGAGGCAAATGCTACTCCCACCGCACTCCTTGCATAATTTCCGTTGGCGGTTGTGAGGGCAAATTTCACGCCCGCCGCATTCTTTGCACAGCGACCTTCTACATTTGTGGTCACAAAAATCCAACTGTTCAAAGTTGTCCAGGCAAGTGACCTTGCCTTCCAAAGAAATCCAAGGACATCTCTTCCCCATTTTCCTCCCGCAGGTTTGGTGACCATTATGCGGAACCACGGCGTAAATTCGTCCGTTTCTAGGTTGTTTCCAAAACCAACTGGTGCTGATACGTTTCACGCACTTGGAACATTTCAACATGACAACTCGGTCGGGGGCCTCATAAACTGATGGCAAACTCCTGACGCGTTCATTGGGGCGATATACGCCGTCAATGGCTGCGGACCTATCTCTTGACACCCGTCTAGCAGCCTTGTCTTGGAGGACTGCAGGTGCTTCAATTGATGCTTTCCGTTTTGCTGGGCCACTTGGTGCAGTTTCTGAAACCAACAACTCTCGAAGTTGCCGCCATTGTCTCATTGCAAGCGACTTGCCGTTCCCAGAGAAGAAGATATCCTTGCCCTGCATCAGTTGAAGAATGTAAACCACGGCTGTTTCAACTGCCTGGTAGGTTGTGATATCGCTCAAATCCAACGAACCCAAAGCCGAGATTAACAAACATCTCACCAGGCGCTGCAAGTCGCTGGGCCCGCTAGGCTGAGAAACTGTGGCAGTCTCGATCACAGCAACCTCCCTGGCGGCGACGTGCTTCGCTTCGAAGGAGCCTGGTGCATGAAGCCATCCTGCACAGCGGCACAGCAACTTGCAGATGGCATCACCATCCAACTCGACCGCATTCAACAAGTCACTGAGCAAACTTTCCGCAGCTTCAATCATTTGAAGCCTTTCTTCCAAATCTGCATTGTGAAATCTGGCGATACTTCGTTGCAGCTTCCTGGTAGGTTGTTTTGCAAAGGAGGAGGCAGGCTTTGCTGCTTTCTCCTGGATACTTCGCAATCCCACCTCTACAGTTGCTGAAGATATTGCAGCTTTCTCCTTGATTACCTCCAGATCCACCGCAAGATCTGTCCCATCCCCAGCCAGTGAAAACGACACAGTGTGGCCAATGCGCACGTGTGGCGGGGCGTGAGCAAAAGGCAACTGCCACGAATCTCCCGTCGAAGTCTGGCACAGCAAAGAGCCACCTCCGTGATAATGAAGTTGGCATACGAAACCTGTTAACATGGCAATCAAAAAAAGGGGAATGGCTATCAGCAGCAAGTTGCCCCAGATAATGACCATGAAAGATATGTGTTTAATGCCTAATCTATGTCACACATAGCTAGATCACGCAAAATTGCACATTTACCTACATCTGAATTCACTGCGAAATCGGCCACAAAACGCACATGATTTGGACATATGTTGACATGGGCAAGCAGCAGACTCAAAATGACCTCTGTAAACCACAGACGCAGCTCTACACATCCCTGCGCTGTCAGGACTTGGTACTGCACTGCTGCGAAGAAACCAATGAGCCAAAATTGAATACCTCCACAAGACTATGACTCGGCGACCCTCATGATTTCATCAACAAGCAAACAAATCATTCCACCAACCTCAGGCCATGAGCCCACGGTCAACAACCATTTGGTAATGACTCAGAATGCATCCCACACCCAACTTGTTTCGCTATAGATATCAGAAAAGGGCGGGTTTTGTTTTGAAACATCATACAGGGGCGCACCCGTCTGGCATTTCACCCGTGCACATTAGTCAAAAAGGACGGTTCCCCCCTAAAACTTACACCGAAACCCAAAAATGGTCGAACAACGGATGCTCCTGTCAGAAACAAGCTTTGATGTAATACTATGGCCTGCGAACCTCAAATGTTTGCGCGTTTTGGGCGGTTCCCCTTGTTTGTTTATGGTGAATCCCCGCTGGGGTTTTATGACTCACCCAAATTTGGGTGCGGCTTTAGAAATGCCTTCCCTCCAGCCGCTCAACGGCACATAAATATGATAAATTCTTTTTGGCCTGGCCCTGCCAACAAACCCACCATTGGCTCAATGGAAGTCCGTCATCTCCAATGGGAAAGTCATGGGAAAGTGATCTTCACAAAACATAGAAGTTGATGTGGTTTGGATTCTGTAACAAACACAATCAATTGAAATCGGACGCCTTTCGGTTGAGCAATCTATACTACCTTCAAGTAAGCTCAGCTATAGAATTGATCATGTTTGCTGCGTTGTCCAGAAAAAAACCTGCTGCCATGGCCACTACTCTTTGCATTGCTCAATTTTTTTCCACGTGCAGATAGTGTCCTCTGACTGGCTTGTCCAGCTTTTGGTTGCGAGGGGGGTGGCTAGCGGCCAGCTGGGATTGCAGGTCAAGTGGAAAATGGTGAGGTTTCTTGGAGGCCAGGGCGCTCTCATAATGACCTGTTGTGGTCGCGGAAGGTTCAACCAAAGGGCAAAGTCGAAATTGAACCTGCACATGTCATAGCACGCACAGCTCATACCATTCTACGTCCGGGTTTGAGTCTTGCACACTGGACACTTGGACCGCTGGCGGTTGTGAAAGCAAAGACCGCAACCACCACACTCCTTGCACTGAGACCGTTGGCGATTGTGAGGGCAAAGACCACGGCCATCACAATCTTTGCACAACGACCTTCTGCATTTGTGGCAGCAAAAATCTGAATTTTCAAATAGGTCATAGCAAGTGCTGGTGCCATCCAAAGAAAGCCAAGGACATCTCTTCCCCATTGCTCTCCCGCAGGTTTGGTGACCCTTATGTGGAACCACGGCGTAAATTCGTCCGTTTCTAGGTTGTTTCCAAAACCAACTGGTGCTGATACGTTTCACGCACTTGGAACATTTCAACATGACAACTCGGTCGGGGGCCTCGTAAACTGATGGCAAACTCCTGACGCGTTCATTGGGGCGATATACGCCGTCAATGGCTGCGGACCTATCTCTTGACACCCGTCTAGCAGCCTTGTCTTGGAGGACTGCAGGTGCTTCAATTGATGCTTTCCGTTTTGTTGAAACACACACTGTGCACCATGTGCGACCAACAACTTTTGAAGCTGCTGCCATTGTCTCTTTGCAAGCGACTTACCACTCACACAAAACAAGGTTTCCTTTCCCTGCATCAGTTGAAGAATGTGTAGCACGGCTGTGTCAACTGCCTGGTAGGTTGTGATGTCACGCAAATCTAAGGAATTCAAAGCCGAGATTAACAAACCTCTCACCCGGCGCTGCAAGTCGCTAGGTCCGCTTGGCTGGGAAACTTCAGCCACCTCAGTAGCAGCAACGTGCTTCGCTTCGAAGGAGCCGGGTGCATGAAGCCATCCGGCAGAGCGACACAGCAACTTGCAGATGGCATCACCATCCAACTCGACCGCATTCAGCAAGTCACTGAGAAAACTTTCCGCAGCTTCAATCATCTGAAGCCTTTCTTCCAAATCTGCGTTGTAAAATCTGGCGATGCTTCGTTGCAGCTTCCTGGTAGGTTGCTTTGCAAAGGAGGAGGCAGGCTTTGCTGCTTTCTCCTGGATACTTCGCAGTCCCTTCTCTGCATGTGCTGAAGGTTTCGCAGTTTTCTCTTGGATTACCTCCAGATCAACAGCCAGACCTGCCCGATCCGCAGCCAGTGAAAACGACACGGCGTGGCCAATCCGCACATGTGGCGGGGCGTGAGCAAAAGGCAACTGCCACGAATCTCCCGTCGAAGTCTGGCACAGCAAAGAGCCACCTCCCTGATAATGAAGTTGGCACACGAAGCCTGTAGGCATGGCGTCTATGTAAGGCTATCTGCAAGCTGTCTCAGACTAATGACTAATGTATGGGATGTCTGTTTTTGCCATGAATCCTTTTTCGTAAATAGCTGGATCACCGACCAGGTTTCAATTACCTACATCTGACGGCTCTTGTAGACATGCAGCATCAGCAAAAAGCATGACCTGGAAACATGGTTTGTGTAGGACAGCCGATTCAAAATCACTGGGTTGACCACTGACGCGGCTCTGCACATCTCTGGACTGTCTAAAGTCTAAAAAAATATGGTCACATCACTTCACTGCTGCAAAGAAAACGAAGGGCCAAAAGAATGATTACCTCCACTAGACATCCCCAATCTTTATGCTAGGGGGACCTAGTGAAAAAAAATATTTCTTTTCTAGGACCCCCCCCTCTAAATCATTCTTCCGGCATCCAGAACTTATAGTGAAATCCATGGTAAAAAGGATGAACAAGGTATGTTTCATGGCTCACATGTCAATGAACTGTAATAGAAACTCATGCTTCAACAGCTGCCTAGTAAACTCAACCCTAGCCAAAATGAACAGCTAGCACCCCAAGCCATGGCTTGTTGGTAAACGAAACTGATTTTCCAGGTATTACATAATTGATATTAATCATTCATTGACAATATTTGACAATAACATACTTGGGATAGGAATTAGTCATGACATAATACTCAAGACCTGCACCCAAGTGGGACATGATCATGTCTCATCTGGCTCAGCTTTTTTCCTTCTTCGGAAGTCCCCCCAAGAGACCCCACAATGTCCCCACATGGGCAGCTTGTTGCCACGCCCATCTTGGAAATTTAAAAAACCGATAAGCTGCCATGCGTCATCGTGCATCTGAGCTGTTCGGAAATATCATGATGTAATATGATGTATCATGGCACATCATTGGCTGCCCTGGTGCTATTCGATGAATGAGAATGACTGAGAAAAACATAGAAAAACATGGCCCTATGCAGTCAGTCGCAACAAGGGCAAGGCAGCGCTGCCAACATCTGCCGCAAACGCCTTCACACGTTGCTGTGAAGCATCTGGTCCAGGAAGCTGCCTGTTGGGCAAGCTGGGTGCCAGGAGCAGGGATACGGAGTACATCATCGAACACTCGATTGCGTGCAAAGTGGCACAGAACGTCCCAGGGAAAAAGCTCCTTGGCGATGCGTTTCATTGTATTTCAACAGGCTTCAACGTCTCAGCAATGAGATGCAATGAGCAAAGGCAATCCATTGCCAATAAGAAATCAAAAGCTGCAAGCTTTTTTGAATGACTTTGGGATGTCTTTCCAGCGTCAATTCCATTGCTAATGCACACATGATCACATGAATTCGTTGGTGCAAATCTTATGTTTGGAGCTTACATCATCTTACTTCAGCCTAGGTTAACCAATTTCTGCAGATCATAAAGTCACGATTTTGTCATACCGGATGACACGGGATGTGGTGTGATGTCGTATCATGTGGTATCCCTTCAGATACTTGTGGCCAAGAGGCTGTGTTGCTTGCATGCTGTGGCATCAATGCCTTGACTTCCTTTTTGGTCGCTGCATGGTCACCGAAGAGTAGGGATTCCAGCCTGCCTGAGTCTGCACACTCTCCTTGAGGCCTCTCATTGCTGCCTGCTTTGGCTGCAAAGACTCCAGCTTGCAAGGGATTGCCTTGGCCATGGTTTTCGCCCAATCTGCAGTGGTGCGCTGAGTCAAGTAGCCTGACACGCCCATGTCATATAAACTAGACTAGAAACATCTAGAAACAGCATCATTTCATGTCTGGCTGAACAGAAGCCTTGCTCAGTGGTACATGTCAAAATCATCCAAAATCCGCCCGCACCGAAGGTGCCGAGACGTTTTTTGTGTGCCTGCGTGAACCGTTAGCACTTGCATTATAGCTAATAAGCTTTAGCTTGGGGGGGGTGGCATTTTTGCTCTAGAACCCTGTGTTTTTGCATGTTTTTCAAAAGATGTCAAAATTCTTGATCTGGGCCAATATAGGCCAAAAATGGGTCAAGATAGGCCCAACATAGGCCCAACATGAGCCCAAGATAGGCTCACATGGGGGCAACATAGCCTCAAATTGGGGCCAACATATCCTCATATGGGGCCAAGATAGCCTCATACGGAGCTAAAAAGTGCCCAATAAGTGCTAAAAGAACGTTCAATATGGCCAAACATCCTCCAACATATGTGAATGTTATCCATTACACTTGGTGCGGGCGGTTTTCGTCGCGAAGCGACCGTCAATATTCCAAAATCACATCACGTTGGGTGGATATGGTTTCGCCATGTTTCGCCAAGAAACACCATTGCATGTAGCAGTGGAGGCTCCCAATCCTCTGGTGCCCAATGCAAATGCTATAAGGGGCTGATCCACAGAGCTGGATTGTTGGTCCCCAGTTTGCCCCACCAGCCGACCATAGCTCGAACTTGTGCAGGATCGTTTCTCGTGTGACCCAACGCCACCGTCCGTCACCAGGAGAAAGGTCACAAGTCACTTGGTCCAGGCGAATGACTTCAGCTTCGGAGGAATTGGCCTGATCAAGAACGAGTTCCTTCAGCCACTTATAGTAGCCCTCAGCTGGAGGACCATTCACATCCATCACGTGCACATGCTCTGCAAAGGCCCGGTACTCAGACGCATCCACCTGGATGGCTGCTGGCGGCGTTTAACGTTTCCAAGGCTGGCCAACCAATGTGATATTGTGATTTATTGTGTGATCACATGTACCCACACTGTTGGAATCCTCACGTGTGATGTTGCACCTTAGCGTGACCAAAGACCCCAGGAAACTTGAGGGCAACCAGGGATGAACGAAAGGTAGAGTTGAGTGAAGGGAGGTGAGACACAGCAGCCATTTTTTCAGCGGGTTGGCAAGGCTGCGTCCGTATTATGTAAGCCTTTAGTAAACTGACAACACAGTCCACAGCCGTACATGGCCGTACGACAGCTGAAGTGCCATACAGAGAAAGGTTTGGAACGCTCCCAGCAAGAAATAGGCAACACCATATTCCACTACCGGAATGGAAGCCCCAAAACTGAAACCCAGACAGTCACCATGGCACAAGAACCACAAGGAGCACAAAACATCACAAAACTAGCATCATGGCCCCACCATGATTTGAACCCTGGTTGTTTTACCATGATTTACCCCTCCCCCCCCGCAATGTGACTTTGGGAAAGGATGGGAAGGGGATGGAGTTCCCCGCGCTTATGGGTGCCGTCCGTAAGAACGGGTAATTGTTTGGTAGAGCGGGTGGAGCCAATTTTAAAGGGAAATCTATACATACGGCTGCCCTACCCGCGGCAGTGAACGCTTACCCGCGCTTATGGGTGCCGTCCATAAGAGCGGGTAATCCTGGCGTATGTTAGTGTACTTTAGTTGGTATACTTTTGGGGTGCCAGATCTGTCCATCCAACTGTATACCAACTAAAGTACACTAACATACGCCAGGATTACCCGCTCTTATGGACGGCACCCATAAGCGCGGGTAAGCGTTCACTGCCGCGGGTAGGGCAGCCGTATGTATAGATTTCCCTTTAAAATTGGCTCCACCCGCTCTACCAAACAATTACCCGTTCTTACGGACGGCACCCATAAGCGCGGGGAACTCCATCCCCTTCCCATCCTTTCCCAAAGTCACATTGTGGGGGGGGAGGGGTAAATCATGGTAAAACAACCAGGGTTCAAATCATGGTGGGGCCATGATGCTAGTTTTGTGATGTTTTGTGCTCCTTGTGGTTCTTGTGCCATGGTGACTGTCTGGGTTTCAGTTTTGGGGCTTCCATTCCGGTAGTGGAATATGGTGTTGCCTATTTCTTGCTGGGAGCGTTCCAAACCTTTCTTCTGTATGGCACTTCAGCTGTCGTACGGCCATGTACGGCCGTGGACTCTGTTGTCAGTTTACTAAAGGCTTACATACGGAAGCAGCCTTGCCAACCCGCTGAAAAAATGGCTGCTGTATCTCACCTCCCTTCACCCAACTCTACCTTTCGTTGAGCACTGGCGAACGGAGCCTTGCCTGGGAGTCCACTGGTGCCATGAGGGCCATGTCTTCCAGCATTGAAGCCTCAGTGCTCACAAAATGCAAGTACACATATGTTGAATTATGTTGAGGGCTGGGAAGAAATGCGAATACTACACATAAGAATGCAAGTCGAAAACCTGGTCATCTTGCCTGGTGTTTCACTGCGTTCACATGTGTCTTCCATGGGCGATGTCGCCATCCACAATCTGCAACCAGGCAACGTCCGATGAGATCATAGCGGGGTCCGCCATTGCACCACTAGCCACCTGTCAAATGCGCAAAGCTGCAGGTTGGTGGGATTGCACGCAGGTGCATGCAAAAACAAAACGGTACAGAAATAAACATACTTCTTCCTGTGACCGAATTTAAAGAGGTACTACTCGTAGCAGAACGCAAAAAAGCAGTACGAGCTGTAGTAGTAGCAGTAGTAGTAGTTAGTACTTGCATGAGTACTACTACTACTACTACTACTACTAGTAGTACTACTACTACTACTACTATTATGTGCTACTGCTACTATTGCTACTACTAGTACTGCTACTTCGACTATTACTACTACTACTGCTACTACTATTATGTGCTACTGCTACTATTGCTACTACTAGTACTACTATTACTACTTAGTAGTCGTGGTGGTGGTGGTGGTAGTAGTAGTAGCAGCAGCATCTTGTCACTCAGAAGACACTCAGAAGTTCGGCGACAAAAACGATTCGCAATCTAATCACATCTTGTCACTGCAGCATGAAGAGTCCCTCAGCAAAGGACTCTGGAGGTTCCAAAACTCCACTTCCATCCTGCGCCGCAGTTGGGGGTGAAGCCGTGAAGCCAGGAGACTCTTTTCGGAAGCAGTCATTCGATATGACTCCAGCAAGTGCTTGGATATGGGTAGATTGATAATATTTTAGATTGATTTATGGATAGATTTGGGTACCTGCCATATCTGCCACAACTTCTGAACTGCAAACGCCACACTTCAAGCCCTTTGGCCCATAGCATTGCTTCATAATGCTTGATAATGCTGCATATTGTAGGGGTATACTGTAGAGCTACGATGCAGGTGCTGGTAGAGGTACGGTAAAGGTACGGTAGAGGTACGGTAGAGGTACGGTACTCTACCGTACCTCTACCGTACCTCTACCGTACATGTACTTCTAACGTAGCCCTATGATCCCATCCTGTCATATTTTCAATGAACTAAAAAATGCTTACGTTTGGACCTACCTGCTCACGTCTGCTCAAGTGGAAAACCATGTGATCCAAGATGCAACATCAGCGCGAGAAGGCGGCAATGGCAGGCCCAAGTTCTTCGCCACCTTGTTCGCAGATGCCCACGAATCTGAGGTCTTCTTATGCGTGGGATGAAGCCAGTAGTCTCAGTGGCAGAGGCTTTGATAGTGTCGGGATTCTGGTTGTGAGGCAGTGCTCTGACTGACAGCAACCATGCATCATGATCATCTGAGGCTGCCCATTTTGGACATCTCTGGGAAAATCTTCCAAGCATAGAATGAATTAGAATGACATGAAGACATGAAGACATGAAAAGAATCTCTGATCTTGCTCTCTTTGCGCTGAATGCAGCACAAACCGCAGTCCACGCGAGTGCTGCTCCAGCTACACTTCTTCGTCACCAGCCAGCCCATGGCTGCTCATGGCTGCTCTCCAGGCTTTTGCATGTCATTGGTTCCTTTTGATTCAGCGATATATATATATATATATACATATATTGATTGATCTATCTTAGGGCTCAACTTGCCATATGTAAAGTAGATTAAAATAAAACATATTCCAAGTTGGTCCTCTTGATGTCCAATGATGTCCAAGTAGGAGTTTTGTGATGTTTTGTGGTGTCCGGGTCAATGCATGTCCAAATGTTTCAAGGTTCACTATCCCCTGGAACCTGCAGCGGGCGCCGGACAGGCGCACAACATCAAATAAGCCCCATTAAGCCCCATCAAATCGGATGATTATCCCAGAAAATATTATTATATTTTCTAAATATATGTTAGAATATAATATATTATAATATAATATAATATAATATAAATATATTTAAAAAATATAAATATATATATATACATAAATTACTGAAATACTTTTTTTCGTAGGTCCCCCCTCCAAAACAAGCAGCAAGGTACCTGGGATCACTAGACTATGACCCAGCGAATTTCAAAGTCATATTACCCCCTTCAAATCAGGTCATGAGCCCCGATGACTAGATATATTAGATATGGAATTTGACTCAAATTGACTCAAATTGCAAGGTCAGCACCTTTCGCCCCTCATAAAGTGAACGCTGAACCCCAAAAAAGAGATCAGAAAAATGATGCGTGTTCTGGGTGGTTCCCCTTCTTTGTTTGTAGTGAGACCGCTGTGGCTTTCTCATTCATTCGGTTTTGCTGCTAAGACGGAACGGGGGTGGTTCATTGGAGACCTTGATAAATTCCCCGCTCTACTTGAAACAAACATGGCCCGGTGGAAATCCCTAATCTTCAATGGGAGAATCAACTTCCAGAGGTGGATCATACAATTATTTCATGTCCATGCTTGTTTCAGGTGAAGTAGGCGGATGTTGATGTGAGATGGATTCATTTGGATTCCTCACAAGTCGGTTTAGAAAAAAAACGCGGCATTGAAATCTGATGCCTTTCAAATAATCATGGTGGTGAACCTACACTGCCTTCAAATACGCCAACCTGCTTGGGTTCGCCCACAAAGTCCGCACAGCAAAACTTGCGGTCATGGTCACTGCTCTCTGCACGTTTCTTTTCTTTGCACCGGTGCTTCGGTGCTTGCATGATCATCCCAGGCAAATTCAGCTAATGTCCGCTGACTGGCTTGTCGAGCCTAGAAGTGGCTTTGAAATCATGGTCGCCAGGAGCTGACACTATCATAACAAGACCCAGTTCAGATGAAGCCCCGAAGAAAAGTTGTTTCTAAATTCAGACACTTACAACTTGCTAAGGCCAAGTTTTCATGCAGCCTTCCGCCGATCTTCCACCGCACTGCAACTAAGTCCTGGGAAGGACCAGATGACTGAGAGCATCCTTTCTGAGGAGCAAACAAACAAACTGAACTTGCACACGTCACGTGCACACATCTCATGCCATATTACTGGGGGGCTTGAGTTTTGCACACTGAACAGCAATACCGTCGGCGCTTGTGAGGGCAAATTTGAGGGCCACCGCACTCCTGACACCGCGACCGCTGGATTGTGGTCGCAAACATCCAAGTGCGCAAGGTTGTCAGTGATGGTGTCCGTGCCATCCAAAGATCGCCAAGGACATTTCTTCCCCAGCAGCTTTGTGCAGGGAAGATGGCCATGAAACGGAACAAGGGCAAAAGTTCCTCCATGTCTGGGATGTTTCCAAAACCAACTGGTGCTGATACGTTCCACGCACTTGGAGCATTTCAACAGAACAACTCGGTCCGGGGCTTCATAAACGGATGGCAAACTCCTGATGCGCTCATTGGGGCGATACACGCCGTCAATGACTACCCTTGTCTTCGGGCACTTCAAGCGCTTCAATTGATGCTTTACATTTTGTTGGGCCACTTTGTGCACCGCATGCGACCAGCAACTCTCGAAACTGCCGCCATAGTTTCACAGCCAGCGATTTCCCGTTTCCACAAAACAAGCTTTCTTTCCCCTGCGTCAGTTGAAGAATGTGTAGCACGGCTGCTTCAACTGCCTGGTAGGAAAAACGGGTAGACAACAGACATTGGGTTTCCATGGGTTTCCAACATAAAGACTCATGAACATGTTCCTTTCAGCGACATGTTTTTTTTCGTCCGCCCCCAACTGGTGAAATAACTTGAATATGGTTCAGGATTGCATGTGGTCACCGCGTTGCTAGACTCTACAGATCAGATTTCTTTGGCTATCAGTTCGTGACAAGACAAAAGCAAGTTCAGATGTCAAACAAGGCACACTTGTGCAAACGAGATTTCTAAGTCCGGGCAGGCAAACTCCCCGTTGCAAATCCTTGGACAAACAGGTCCCTGGGTCACCTGCTTTCCGTCCTTTCAGTTGAAATTTGCCAGATCATGAAATCCTACATTTGGGAGCTCTCATCCTTTTTTACTTTTTTAACATACCTCGTCGACAACATGTCAGGGCTCCAGCTTGTCTTCCAAGAATCATATTACAGGTTTGGCAAACCACACAAGGGTCTGTGCACCATGTGGCTCGCGTGGCTTGAGCCTAGTGGAAAACATGCAAGCCAGTTGGGGATCATCACCCCAGCTGTTGGGATAAGACATCTACAATTCTTAAGGCGGCCAACTGCGGCTAATGTTTGTTTTTCTTCCCCACATCAGAGTGCGGGGCTTCTCTCTTCAGTGCTCCATTCCGCGCTCCTCTTCCTCGTCCTCGCCCTACTCACGCTCATCCTTTTCCTGCTCCTCGCCAACGTACCTCTGTCAGACCTACCTCTCTCAAACTTACCCCTATCAACTCACCTCTATCAACTTGTCTCACCACGCTTATCTCTACCAACTTCTCTCTATCAAACTTATCTCTGTCAAACTTATCCTCGGCTGCTACGTGCCTCGCTTCGAAGGAGCCTGGTGCATGAAGCCATCCAGCACAGCGACATAGCAACTTGCAGATGGCATCACCATCCAACTCGACCGCATTCAACAAGTCACTGAACAAACTTTCCGCAGCTTCAATCATTTGAAGCCTTTCTTCCAAATCTGCATTGTGAAACCTGGTGATACTTCGTTGCAACTTCCTGGAGGGTTGTTTGGCTGACGAGGGTGCAGGCTTTGTTGCTTCCTCCTGGATACTTTGCAGTCCCATCTCTGCATGTGCTGAAGGTTTGGCAGTTTTCTCTTTGATTACCTCCAAATCAACAGCAAGATCTGCCCGATCCGTGGCCAGAGAAAACGACACGGCGTGGCCAATCCGCACATGCGGCGGGGCGTGAGCAAAAGGCAACTGCCACGAATCTCCCGTGGAAGTTTGGCAAAGCAAAGAGCCACCTCCCTGATAATGAAGTTGGCACACGAAGCCTGTAGGCATGGCGTCAACGAAAATAAGGTGCAATGGCTATCAGCAACTTATTTCAGCCTGAAGTATTGGATGCGTGTTGTTGCCAAATCTATTTCACACGTGTTCGAAAAACCATGACACACTTAGCTATAACAGAATCATCACCGAAATGCGTGACCTTAAGCCTTAAAAGATGTTGACATGGCTGGCAAGAAGGCCAGCCCAAAATGACTTTTGTCAACCACAGATGTGGCTCTGGGCATCTTTGCGCTGTCAGAACATCGTGCTGCTTCGTGGCTACAAGGAAACCTGCCGGACATGGATGACCTCAACAAGACTATGACCCGGCAAATCCATGGTCTCATCAAGTACACAAATCATTCAACCAACCTCAGGCCACGAGCCTTAAGTAGAACAAACTTGTGGCGATAAACAGGAATAATCCCAAACACAAAGTAACTGTCTCACTACAAATCTCAACAATCCCTTGCTTTCAAGATTTTCAAGTATCAAACAGGGGTGACCTGTCGGCTATTTCCCTGAAACTTCACCACAAAATCAACAAAACATTGATCAAAAAGCACATGCTGCTGTTAGAAGTGGGTTCTGATTTGATTAAAACATCGCATAATTCTCTGCAAACCTCAAATGTTTGCGCTCATTGCTCATATGTGGTGAAAGCTCGCTGGGGCTGTATCATTCACACAAGTTTGGATGCTGTGCCTCCCCCACAAATAGGGAACCGGTTGGTTCATGGGCATATTCTTCCCCTTAGCCGCACAGCGGCAGATAGATATCATAGATTCTTATAGCCCGGCCCTACACGAACCAACCATGGCTCGTTTGAAATCCATAATCTTCAACTTGGAAGGTGTCCTCCAGGTAGCTATTTCAGTTCTATGGTTGTTTCATGCATGCAAGGGTTGTTGTTCTTGGCATGTGGCTGGTTGCACGTGCTCGCTTATGCTCAACAGGAGGGGGCGGAGGTAGGGGGGAATGATAAAGTTCTTGACGGCTTTAAGACCGGGTCCACGGAACTTGACTGATTCTGTTGGAACGACTTTGCCCAAAGCACTGTGGCGTTGATGCTTCGCCGCGTGAGAAAAGGAATGGATGAGCCAGTGAGGGATTGCACTTGTAAGATTGCACTTGTATATAACATAAAAATCATGAATTCCTAATGTATTTCTTTAGCACTCGAAGATCAAAATTGACTCACCGTGTGGGCAAAACACATTTTTTGGAACTTGAGTCACACGCCTGCCCACACATGCTAGCTTTTGTACAAATTCTTGAACAAGTCCCACAAATACCAGCTTTTTGTATCTTAGCCTCGAAAATCTCAATTTCAAATTTGTCACCCTTACAAGGGCGGCGAGTCAACCGGTTGCCTTGTTTCACGTGGGGTAGAACTTAGACCCAAAATGGATCAAAGTGGACAGACACATTGGCAAAAAAATGGAAGTTGATGCGACTCGGATCCCGTAACCACCACCAAAAGAACATTGCTTTGAAATCTGACGCCTTTTGGCCACTACCGATTGAGTAATCTATGCTACCTTCAGGTAAGCTCACCTACTTGATCATTCGCCCCATTGCCCCGACAAAAAAAAAAAGCTGTCACTGCCGCTCCTCTCTGCATTGCTCGGCTTTCCAGTATGGTTGCGAATGGGTGGCTGCGGCGGCTAGCTAAGATTGCCAAGCAAAAGGTCAAGTGGAATGGAGCCCCCCAGAAAAGCTAGCTCTCATCTGGACGATTTGTGCTGGTTATGTTTCTTGGACATCAAAACACTCTCATTGTGACTGTGGTCGCAGAAAATTCAGCCAATATTCCTCCGGATTGCGGCAATATCATGGAAAGCTTGGGAGGGGGCAAAACACAATGTGTAAATCTTCCGTTTCTACAGCGCAGAAGCGGGGGCATCTCATCCCTGATATTTCCGGGTTTGAGTCTTGCACACTGGACACCTGTACCGCTCGCGACTGTGAGCGCAAATGCTACCCCCACCGCACTCATGGCACACAGACCGTCGGCGATTGTGAGGGCAAATGCCGCGGCCACCGCACTCCTTGCACTGCGACCTTTGGAGATTGTGAGGGCAAAGAAATCGGCCACCGCACTCCGGGCATCTCGACCGTTGGCGATTGTGGTTACAAAAATCCAAGTGTTCGAAGTTGTCCAAACAAGTGTCCGTGCCATCCAAAGAAAGCCAACGACTTTTCTTCCCCAGCGACTTCCAGCAGGTTCGATGGCCATCCTGCGGAACTAGGGCGCAGACTCGTCCATTTCGGGGATGTTTCCAAAACCAACTGGTGCTGCTACGTTCTGTGCATCGGGAGCATTTCAACTGGACAACTCGGTCAAGGGCCTGGTAAATTGCTGGCAAACTCCTGACACGCTCATTGGGGCGATACACGCCCCCAACAGCTGCTGACCTGTCCTGGCTTCTAGTGGCCTGCTCCGTCAAGATTTGAGGTGCTTCATGTGATGCCTTCCGTTTCGACGGACCATGCTGCACATCGTCTGCAACCAGCAACTGTTGAAGTTGCTGCCATTGTCTCACAGCAAGCGACTTGTCGTTCCCACAAAACAAGGTCTCTTTCCCCTGCATCAATTGAAGAATGTGTCGCACGGCTGTTTCAACTGCCTGGTAGGTTGTGATGTCCCCCAAATCCAAGGAACTCAAAGCCGAGATCAACAAACGTCTCACACGACACTGCAAGTCGCTAGGCCCACTAAGCTGAGAAACCGTGGCAACCTCGCTTGCAGCAACCTCGGCTGCTACGTGCTTGGCTTCGAAGGAGCCTGGTGCATGAAGCCATCCAGCACAGCGACATAGCAACTTGCAGACGGCATCACCATCCAACTCAACCGCATTCAACAAGTCACTGAGCAAACTTTCCGCAGCTTCAATCATTTGAAGCCTTTCTTCCAAATCTGCATTGTGAAATCTGGCGATACTTCGTTGCAGCTTCCTGGTAGGTTGTTTTGCAAAGGAGGAGGCAGGCTTTGCTGCTTTCTCCAGGATACTTTGCAATCCCACCTCTGCAGTTGCTGAAGATATTGCAGCTTTCTCCTTGATTATCTCCAGATTCACCGCAAAATCTGCCCGATCCGCAGCTAGTGAAAACGTCACGGTGTGGCCAATCCGCACGTGTGGCGGGGCGTGAGCAAAAGGCAACTGCCACGAATCTCCCGTGGAAGTTTGGCAAAGCAAAGAGCCACCTCCGTGATAATGAAGTTGGCACACGAAACCTCTTGGCATGGCGTCAATCAAAATATGGTGCAGTAGCTCGCAGCCAGCAGCACCAGGCTCATGTGTAATGATGATGAATGTAGGTCATATTTGTTTTTGCAAATCTAGTTTACAAATGGCTCGGTCACCAAAGAGGCTACGTTTAGCTAGGACTTGAAGATATGTCGCATAAGAAAACGTTTGATCTCAAAAGATGTTGGCATTGGAAAGTTAAAGACAGCCGGCCCTCCAGAGGCGTGGCTCTGCACATCTTTGCGTCAGAACACCGTACTGTCGTTTCATGGCTGCAAGGACCTGAAAATGGATGACCTCCACAACAAGTCATGGGGGTTTCCTAAGTCACAAGGGTAACCCCAAATAATCCATTTTGTAAAAAGATGTTCCATGAAACAAACCAGCGAGCTTGGACTACCTCCATGACTTAGGAAACCCCATATATGGCCCGGCAAATCTATGGTTTCAGGATCACACAAATCATCCCGGCAACCTCAGGAGATGAGCCCGACAATACATCCCAAACCTTACTTGTTTAGCCTTAAATCTCAATACAGTGCATGGCCCCCTGTTTTCAAACATCAAACAGGGGCGACTGATGTCCGCCAAACCTTCACAACAAAAAAAAGTCGAAAAAACTGATGTTCCTGTTAGACGTGGGTTTTGAATGGTTTTGATGCGCAATTGTCGGATAACCTTCTCAACCCAAAAAAAAGTCGAAAAAATGGATGTCCGGTTCCCCTGACGCATTCGGGGTGAAACTTCGCTCGGGCGTTATCATCCACACAAGTTTGGTTCTGCCTCTAACAGGGCATTGGTTGGTTCAGGCCTTTTTGCCGCAGATAGGGTAGAAATGGATGTCGACTGGATGTGGAACTGTGCCTACCCAAAAAAAACACTGTATTGAAATCTGACGTCTTTCTGCCATTGCTGGTTGAGGAATCTATGCTGCGTTCAAGTAAGCTCGCCTACTTGATCAGGTTCTCCCTATCAAAAAAAAAACTACTGCCATGGCCACTACTCTCTGCACCTTTCGGTTTTTTCCAAGTGCATACAGTGTCCTGTGACGAGGTGGCTGGCTAGCTGGCCATGGGATTGTGCAGATTGCCATCCAAGATCATCCAAGCAAAAGGTCAAGTGAAGAGGAAAACCCCAAAGAAAAGGTAGTTCTGATCTTGACAATATGGGTTGGTGAGGTTTCTTGGAGATCAGAACACTCTCATCGTGACCTCTCGTCGAAGAAGATTCAGCCAATATTCATCGGGATTGGCAATATCGTGGGAGGGGCCAAACATAACGAGTGTGAATCTTCAGTTTATACAGCGCAAAAGGATGCAAAAGGCGACTTGAATCTGCACATGTCACATCTCATCCCTGGGCTTGACTCTTGCAAACTGAACAGCGGTGCCGGCGGCGATTGTGAGGGCAAATTTCACTGCCACCGCACTCCTTGCAACGCGACCGTTGGCGGCCGTGAGGGCAAATTTCACTGCCACCGCTGCAAAATGACCGTTGGCGGTTGTGAGCGCAAATCCCACTACCACCACAATCTTTGCACAACGTTCTTTGGCGATTATGGAGGCAAATGCTAGTCCCACCGCACTGCTTGCAAATTGACCGTTGGCAGTTGTGGTGGCAAAAATCCAAGTGGATAAATTTGTCCAAGCAAGTGTAGGTGCCATCCAAAGAAATCCAAGGACACCTCTTTCCCAGCGACTTCCTGCAGGTGCTATGGCCACTGGACGGAACTAGGGCGCGAATTCGTCCATGTCTGGGATGTTTCCAAAACCAACTGGTGCTGATACGCTCCACGCAGTTGGAGCATTTCAACAGGACAACTTGGTCAAGGGCCTCATAAACGGATGGCAAACTCCTGACGCGTTCATTGGGGCGATACAGGCCGTCAACGACCGCCGACCTATCCTTTGCTACAATCCTTCTGGCAACCCTCTCTTTGAGGACTTCAGGTGCGTCATCTGATGCTTTCCGTTTTGTTGGGCCATGCTGTGCATCGTCTGTGACCAGCAACTGTCGAAGTTGCCGCCATTGTCTCACAGCAAGCGATTTTCCGTTCCCAGAGAAGAAGATATCCTTGTCCTGCATCAGCTCAAAAATGTACAGCACAGCTGTTTCAACTGCCTGGTAGGTTGTGATGTCGCGCAAATCTAAGGAATTCAAAGCCGAGATCACCCGACCCTGCAAGTCGCTAGGCTGAGAAACCGTGGCAACCTGGCTTGCAGCAACCTTGGCTGCTACGTGCTTCGCTTCGAAGGAGCCTGGTGCATGAAGCCATCCAGCACAGCGACATAGCAACTTGCAGATGGCATCACCATCCAACTCGACCGCATTCAACAAGTCACTGAGCAAACTTTCCGCAGCTTCAATCATCTGAAGCCTTTCTTCCAAATCTGCATTGTGAAATCTGGCGATACTTCGTTGCAGCTTCCTGGTAGGTTGTTTTGCAAAGGAGGACGCAGGCTTTGCTGCTTTCTCCTGGATACTTCGCAATCCCACCTCTGCAGTTGCTGAAGATATTGTAGCTTTCTCCTTGATTATCTCCAGATCCACCGCAAAATCTGCCCGATCCGCAGCTAGTGAAAACGTCACGGTGTGGCCAATCCGCACGTGTGGCGGGGCGTGAGCAAAAGGCAACTGCCACGAATCTCCCGTGGAAGTTTGGCAAAGCAAAGAGCCACCTCCGTGATAATGAAGTTGGCACACGAAACCTCTTGGCATGGCGTCAATAAAGATAAGGTATAATTCAGCAACTTGCTTCAGGCCAATGTATTGTCTGGTTTTCATGGTCAAGTCTATTTCACAAATTACGAGATCACGCACTAGGGCACAGTTGCCTACATGAATTGTGTTGAAATGTTCTCAATGTAAGTCAACAGAATCTGGCCGCTGTCAAGACATGCAGCCATGAAAGATAAGTGGCCGGAACCCGCATTTCTCGACGCAAAAGCCAGGAGAAAGCATGTTTAACTTAAGGCCTTGCGACCTTGCGCTTTGTTTCTCTGAGCCAAAACAAATCAGGGTTTCGCTCGTACCACGTCCAACGTAGAGCCGCTGGGGTGCGGACGCAAAAGATGGAGATGGTGGTGTTGATGATGGACCAAGAGTATCGCCTCAGCCACATCCATTTGCGAATTCCTCAAAGTTCCGTTGGAAAAAACTGAAAACCCATCCCCAGATCATATCCCCCAAATAATTAAGGCCCCCATGTGAATGGGGCCACTAAATTCCATAGAAGGTTCTGGGTGGTATTGTGGATGTGGATACAGATTCTTTTTGCCAAAAGAATGGACTCCTGGTTCTACCCTCTGGTAAACGTTTACATAACTATGGAAAATCAACATTGTCAATGGGTAAATCCACTACTTCTATGGCCATGTTCAATAGCTATGTTTGTTTACCAGAGGGTAATATGTTTTGCCCTCCTATACCTTTACATCTCTGGGATCAAACTTGCCCGCGGCAATAGGGAAAAACCCCACATTCACCGAATCGTCCTGATGATGATTGAATTCAACTGATCGTACTGTCAATATACTTACCCGGCCTGGTAAACGTTTACAGTTAATGGCTAATGGTTAATAATGACTAATGATTGTTAATAGTGGTTAATGGTTATTTTCATGGAAATTCCTGCTAAATTCTGGTAAACGTTAACAGTTTGCGAACTTGAAAATGGCCCAGTCGAAATAGTTGATTTACCCATGAAAATAGCATGGTGACGTTCCATCGTTTTTTGTTAACGTTTACCCGAGGCTAAAATCTACGGCCAGGTTCCATGCCGACGTTCCCGGAGGGTACCCGTTCGGTTCGCGGTTCGCGAAGCCGAGAGGCTTGATGTCGTCATCTGGGTAGTTCACCAAGTAGAAGATCACCTGGGACGAGTCAAAACCCCGGTGTCTTGGGGAAGATTGAAAAAATGAATGGAAAAAATGGATGGAATGGACTAGATAGTTCATGTGAAAGTTAAGAGGCTTCATCAGTCCATAAGGTTGAGATATGTCGAGGTCAGCTCTCAGCTTTCGGATCTCTTCATCTCCATCATCCGTTCCAAACATCCCCATGCCACCAGTATAATGATAGTGTTGGAAATCCCATGGAATTCCCATGTCTTCGCATTTTTTCCATCATCAATCCTAATTCCTTCATATTCCTTCTGCATTCGTAGAATGGTGCCCCTGTTTTGTCGCCAGCTGGCCATGGTGAAGAAGAACATGCCCATCAACATGAAGCTGCAGCTGATATCTTCTCGCGTGAAGTGTTCCTACGGCGACACGGCGGGCGCAAGCAACATTTGTCATTTCATTGTCATTTGTCATTTCTGTATGTGTATATATACATATATATATATATATTGTATTTCTATGTATGTGATGTGTCATATGTATGTGATGTAAAATATGTATATGCATGTGATCTATCATTGATCGTATATACGTACATCTATGATCATATATATATTATATACACACATGTTGCATCCATAATACAACTGGTGCAGGCAACCCAAGAACTGTTGACCAAGGGCCTGTGGATGGAGAAAGCAGCCAACGACTTTCGGTGTGACTTGTGACTTTCAGGGTTGACATCCACTTTCAGGAAGAGTAGA
This sequence comes from Cladocopium goreaui, assembly GCA_947184155.2. Classification (NCBI taxonomy): domain Eukaryota; class Dinophyceae; order Suessiales; family Symbiodiniaceae; genus Cladocopium; species Cladocopium goreaui. Next base: position 299,690 of record CAMXCT020003113.1, on the reverse strand, counting down.
CTCCTAGATCCCTGCTAGAAACCTCCTAGAATTGCGATGATGATACTATGGTAGTTCAGGGTGGGCTACTGCAAATTTCAAGGTATTCGCCTAATCTGTAAAAGCAGATCACCCCCTGGAAACATGCTATGAGGTAGGGCAATATGATTGAACAATCATCTGTTTGAGAGGTGCAATAGATCTTGGTCAAAGCATTTGTTGGATTTTGTTTGTGGTCATTACATACACAGACAGTACAAAAATAGCTTCATATAGTACTAGTACTCTAGACTATGGAACTACAGTATTAATATTTAATATGTACTTCAAATAGTCCAGCAAACAGTTTCCTAATGAGCTGTGTTCAAAACCCTGCGTCATTCCATTGCACTGGCTTCAGTAATAGTTTGGGACTCCCAGTTCATGGATGATGATAATCCTCTACATACCAGGTAATATAAGCTCCCAAATTTACAACCAATCAACCATCAACTAGCCATCACTCATCAATGAATTCCAATTTTTGGTCCAACTTGGCTAGTTTTTTGGGGGTCATAACCCCTTTGAGGGTCATAACCGCCAGACAAAAAATCAAATCGTCCCGCCAGGACCCTAGGGACCCCGGGACCGGTGCCTCTTCTTCTCCAGGAATTCCGCCCATCCCATCTGAAGTCACAGATGGGATGGGCCATAGGGAATACCATAACGATGGAAAATGGCCTAAAAAAACACATACGGGACGTATGTTTTTAGTATACGAAAATTACATCTAATTACTAGATATTATGTGAAGTATCTAATGGCCATTCTAGTAATTAGATGGAAAATGACCATAAAGATGGAAAATGGCCACTAATTACATCGAATTATTAGAATCTATTCAAATGGGGAGAAGAAGCCAGCATGTACAAGTCAATTCGGATCATAGCCATCCAAATCAGCTGCCAAAACAAAGTAACAAATCAGCTGCGTATGAAACATGTCCCCATGTATATATATATATTTATATATATAGCTATGGATCAAAAGCCATGGGATACTGTTCACATCCAAATATTGGGGATTTGGAAATACCTTCTGGTAAACGTTTACATAACTATGGAAAATCACCATTTTGAATGGAAAATCTGGGATTTGGAAATAGGTTTTGACCCATCCCGATATTTTTCAATCTCCAGATTTTTTCCTCCCAAACCGGGTCCGGTAAAAGAATCGCCACACCTGGATCGTAGATCCATTCCTAGAACTGAATGGGGAAATTCATGGGAACTTCACCATCATTTTACCATCATTTTTCATGGGATTTCATGGGGGTTTGACATAATCATGGGATGAGAAAAAAATGAAAAAGCCTCTGGAAATCAAACATGGCTAATCATGGCTGGAGCTTGGCTCATATCCCGTTCTTGATGCTTCAGCCAGATTCACCAAACTTATCCAATTGTGTTTCCGCACGAATTTTCGAAGCGAGGGTGAATTTGTTTGTAAACGATGGGACGTGATGTTCTGAACCATTGCTGCAAAATGGCTTACCCTCTGGTAATTTAACATAGCTATTGAAAATGACCATTAATAGTGGATTTTCCCATTAAAAATGGTGATTTTCAATAGCTATGTTAAATTACCAGAGGGTAATATTCGTTTTCTGGTGTTCTATGTTTTGATGGCCTTTTTCTCCCTCAGTTCACTCCCGAAATCGCACCTTTGAAAATGACCTTCTGCTCCTCAACCCCTACAACACCGCCTTTCCGCAGGCTGCATCGGATAGGGCCATCTAAAATCCCTGGCCACCCCAAAACAATCATGGTTTTTCAGGGTTTTGTAGAGATTTACTGTACACATATCTTTGACCATTTATGGGTGGTTTAATATTGGGGAGACGAGATTAACAAACTCCAAACCAGAAAATTTTTCACGTGAACACCTCTAAAGCTTATGAGGCAAAATCACAGCCTCCTTCGAAGATGTTCCTATTTGGGGGGATCCTACAAGGGTTTTGCAACCAATCAAAAAATTAGATGGAATGAGGTTAGATTTTGTCAGAAAGAACAAAAATCGGATGCCAAAACCCTAGCATCTGGCCCACGACAAATGTTGCCAGAATATAGAGTGATCCCCGAAAAGATAGAAACGTCTTTCCAGCATGTGAAAAGTATGATTTGTTCCCTCATAATGTCCAGGCCTTCAACTCTTCTATCCATGTTATTTGAAGGTTGCTATATAATATTGGGTGTAAGCATGGCATTCAAGTTAGCTTTTTAAAAGCCATATATTGCATATCATTAAGTATGGCATGCTTAACCTGGCTGCTATTTAAAAGCTATGTTTGGGGGTTCAACGTGCTGCCCGAGGGAACATGGTGCTGCCATCACTGCCATGTGGCGACGTTTTTTGTTTTCATGTGCGACGGTCATTCTTTCGCAGCAACGCACAGCCCATCTTTTGGTCATCTGTTACATACGCTCTGGTAAATATACAAAAAGCCATTGAAAATGGCCATTTATGGCGGATGTTCCCATTAAAAATGGTGATTTTCCTTGTTATGTTAGTTTACCAGAGGGTACCTATGGAAAATCACCATTAACAGCTAAATCATCTATGAAGTTGCAATTTTCCATAGCTATGTTAAGTTATTGGATGGGAATTCTAGAATAAATCTTTGAGAAGCCCTAAAACCGTACAGAACCCCAGACAAACTTTAACGACCAATCAGAGTCGCGGAAGCCTCAATACCCCAGCATTCGGGGAAACCTGGGATGGATAGCTTGGTCCTTTAGAGAACATATATCCAAAATCAGCTAAGAAATCGAGTTTTTCGCAGGGCTGAGATTGGGAATGTGAATTCTATAAACGGACTCTCTACTACAGGATATGCTGATGCTGAAAGTTGGAAGGTCTTGGCGTTTAAAAGTTGCTTCACGACAGAAATGTTGTTTCAACGCAAGCCGTCAAATCCCTGGCACCTTCAGAAGGCAACTCCTGGTACAAGTTCAGGCGGAAACCGCTTGGATCTTCAAGATCAACTCAACTTACCCTCTGGTAAACGTTTACAGTTTGCGAACTTGAAAATGGCCATAGAAATACTGGATTTACCCATTGATATCATGGTGACTTTCCAGTTCGTTATGTAAACGTTGACCAGAGGGTATGCGGAAGTTTCCTAAGTCATGGGGCTACCCCTGTTTCTTTCATGGCAAGTCATTCCGTTAAACCAAAAAATGGTACTGAAATGGATCCCAGGACTTCAAAAAATACCCGCTGGTAATTTAACATAACTATGGAAAATCACCATTTTTAATGGGAAAATCCACTATAAATGGCCATTTTCAATAGCTTTTTGTATATTTACCAGAGGGTATGACAGGAAGGTGATTCTGGAAGCCAAACTGCAGGGTCACCAGGTGGACCGCAGCAGCTGCTGATCATGGCTGGGAAATGCATCTCTGAATAATTTATGGAAAATCCCCATCTAAATCCATAGAGTGACAAAGTAAATTTATGGAAAATAAATGGAACATCCCCAAACAAATGGAAAATAAATGGAAAATAAATGGAAAATAAATGTAAATTGCAGATACGTGACTGCAAATAAATGCAAAATCCCCATCTGCTACGATGTATGACCAGCACCTTTTCAAACCCCCCGTGCTGTCCGCCGCACTGCAAGCTGCGGCCAGCAGGAGCAGAAAGCCCAGAAAGCTATGAAGTGACATGGCACCAGGCAGTAGGGATCGGATTGAAGTTCGGTATTTCTTCGAAATCCAAAAAACATATGTTTGGTTGTTGAGCCTGCCGCATCTCAAAAGAAAGGAGTCAATTGCTGATCATCGGATTCTACTTTCATGATGAAGATGTAATATATGTAATGTTTGGAACCAAACAAAAATGATCATTGAGAGCAAACATGAGTAAACCCTACAACACAAGAGATGACTCTCCGGCCACATCTGTGTTCACCCCAGTTGCTTGCTACGAGATGAATGGTGGTCACGTGTTGCCTTCCATGCAAAAAACACCTGAGCTGACGACTTCTACCCAGGACCTTACGATGGAAAGCACCACCCAGCTTTGGCACTTTGGCACTTGAGCCAGTTGGGCTGAGGCTTGCATGTAAGAAAAGCGACCCAACGAGTGGAATCTTTTTTGCTTGAAACTGCAGACACCCAATCCACATGGAGCTTTGTAAAGATGAAAAGTTGTGAGTTCTGATGTTGATTTTTTGGGGTCAAGACAAAAAGTCTTCGGACCAGCCGCACAACTCTGGGTTCGCTGGCAAATTCTGTTGCCATTTGCCCTGCGGCAAAGCGACCCCCGCCCGACAGGGGCTGAGACTGGCGGCGATATCACCAAGTGTTTCTGCTTTTGACTCACGAAACACAGGTAGGTTATCTTTGGTCCAACGTCATATAGGCCTACTGGTTGGTGGTTGACCTACCCCTCTGAAAAATGACTTCGTCAGTTGGGATGATGACATTCCCAACTGAATGGAAAAATAAAATTCATGTTCCAAACCACCAACCAGATATATAATATAGGCCTAGGTTTGCAGGTGTAGTAACATGCAGCGACGTCTGCAGCTCATTGATCCATTGATCGTGGCCGGTCTTAGAGCTAGATCTGGCAACAGCATGGCTACGTAAACATGTGCAAATGTCGTGGAAATGTTGCGTTGACGCTTCTCTTCATATTCTTCATACACCTCTGAAAAATATGGTAAAATGGTGTCATCCAAAAGGGTTTTATATGGTTTTATATGATTCCATGCATTTTATGTCATCCATATAATCCAATAATTGTATAACATATAATCCATATCATCCATAATCCTTGGGTTTTAGCATATGACCTCAAAAAAAATATGGGTTTCTGATAAAACCGTGGGTATCTCATGGTACCCCTCCAAATCTGCCCATCCACCTCCATCGCCACATCGCCATGTCCGGAGGCATCGCTCCATGGAGTACTGGTTGGTGGTTGAGCCACCCCTCTGAAAAATGATGGACAACTCGTCAGTTGGGATGATGCAATTCCCAATATATATGGAAACAAAAATGTTCCAAACCACCAACCAGAGACAATATACAGACATGTATGATGGATAGATATGCATCAAGGATCATCAAGGCCCCCAAAAAAAATCACCCAACAGGGAAATCAACTCACAGGGATGATGATTGAAACTGCTCAGAATAGATGACAGAAATAGCGGGAAAGACTGGCGTTTCATGTCGAGTAACAGAGAGATGTTGAGTAATTTCTTTGATTGTACCTGTGGGAAATCTTGTTTGGGATCCCTGTCTACAGCTCAAGTGTTGTTCCTCCTTTTCGGTTTCTTCGTCCCAAAGATTAACACCAGAAAATGGGCCAAATGATCTTTCATATCACGTTCTTGTTCCAAAATTGGGCCAGAATTCAAGCTCAGGTGCAATCCATAGATCAATCATAGATCTGCACGTTCTGTTTCGTTTGCACCTGTTCTATCTTGCTGGCCCGACAAGCGAGCAGCTCGAGCCGGAAAGCGTGGTTGGTTGAGATCCTGAGCCCCTCAGGGCCTTTGCCAATTTGATGCGGGTAGTGATGGTTTTGACGTGTGGCTTACCCTCGGGTAAACGTTAACAAAAAACGATGGAAAATCACCATTTGAATGGGTAAATCAACGAACTAAATGACCATTTTCAAGTTCGCAAACTCTTAGTTTACCAGAGGGTTAGCAGCTCCAAAGCCAGGATTCGCTTGAAGTCGGCCCTGGCCAAGGGAAGATATGTTGGTCCCCAATCTCACGGCTATGGGTCGGTGAAAAAGGGGAAAATCCGCAGTATGGCTTGGAGATGACTGGGAGATATTTCCCGTTCAACTGGGCTAAGATCTGACCACCTTAATGTGGCTGTTTCCAACTAAGAATGAGCCAATAACTTACCATCTGGTTATTTAACATAGCCATGGAAAATCACCATGTTTTAATAGGAAAACCATCTATTTCTATGGGCCATTTTATAGCCATTTCGGGTAGATGATCACTTCGGGTTTCTCATGACTCCAAGAGTCTCCAAGCGCCACATCGAGCCTTGAGGTATTTGGCGAAGCCGAAATCCGTCAACTTGATGTGACCAGTTCTGACGTGCGCGGAGGCAGAAAAACTCGCGATGAAACTGTGACCCACAAGATGAAACCAACCGAAAGATGACTTGGAGAGGACACTTTTTGACCAGGACATATCATCACCAGCATCACATCCCTTCCCAAGCCAAACCTGTGTACCAGGATGTTCTCAGGTTTCAGGTCCCTGGCAGTCAAGGATTTTGAGGCTGGTATGCATGTGTTTTTTCAGGTATAGTATATAAAGAGAAAAAAAAGTTGGAACCCTGGAATGGACTATAATGTGGGTAAAACAATCATCAACAATCCCCCAAGTCACCATTTTTATAGGTAGCATAAACCATTCCCAGTCATGGGTGGTTCCCAGCTGGAGACATGCCATGGATTTTCATTTTTCTGCATGGTTGATATCTCGAATCCCTGGATATGTTGGTCCTCTTTTTTCCAGCCCTTGTGACGCTTTGCTTGAATGGGTTTTTTGTTGGTTAAAACTCCTTTGTGATGGGTTTTTTGTTGGTTTACAGTATGTTTAATTAAACACCCCACAAGCCATTCTTAAACTTATGACACTCGCTACGAGTGCAAAATCCTACGAACAAACCGGGCACCCAGCCCGGTAATTTTCCCAACAGAATCGCCTGAAGACGATCAGCATGCTGTGAAGGTGGAACAGAGCTGAGGCAACCTGCGGTTCGACCACTTCGACTTCATGAATCATCTACTGTGGATGGGCCAGCGAAATCCATCCAAAACCAGTTGATAGATTTGGTGGTGTTTACATCCCATAATAATTTCTTGGGGTTTCAACCATCCCAAATTGGTGGTTTATAGGATTTCGCTATGAGAATTCTCAGGGGAATGATGGAGATGGATATGGGGGTTCATGAGATATCCATAGATATCCAACAATCAACCGGTTCACAACCATTCAACTAGTAGAAATCCAGGTTTCTACAAATTATATTATACGTTTATGATGTATCATCGACATCAAATGGCTATAACATGCTATTTCAGCAATTCGGATGTCAAACGTGAAGCAAAATGGCTGAAAATTCTGTGCCAAAAAAACACATCTCATCAGCCTATGGAAGCTGGACATGATGGTACCCCACTGGTGGACATTGTGGGCTTTATCGATCCCTGGTTACTGTACCATTGTCTTCAAAAACATTGCTTTCATTCCGTGGATATGCATCCCAATTAGCAAGGACTTCAATGCGGCCATGTAGTTCATAACTAAAACAATTATACTGGAGTTTGTCTCACATATGGAGCTTTCCTAAAGTGCAGATACCGCAAATTATCCAAATTAGACATTTTAGTCATTTTAATGAGTATTGAAACACATGGTCTTGGAATTCCCGATTTCAAGAAACCACCATATACTGCGACTAGACTATACAGGATGGGGCCCCCAAGATAGCTAAGTTGGTTTATAAGTGGCGAAAAAACCATGGTTTATGGTAGATATAACTATAGTATTCATGGGGATTATGATGGTTTATAAACCAACATTCACATCACTGGGGGGCCCCATCCTGTACCATACTGCAAACCATGCAGCACTGACCCAACTGAGATGCACTTCCACCGTGCCTCCGCAGCAAAAAATTGGGTCTCGCTTTCCGAAAACCTCAGCGACTCAGCGATGCCACTCTGCCGATTTTTTGCCCATCTGAAATCATCCGAAAGTCACTCTTTTGGGAAACATACAGTGCAATTGTTGTTGCTTTTTTATTGGTTAGATATAGGATATATAGGATATTAAACCATATCAAAATCATATTAAACATTATTAAACCATATCTGGTTGGTGGTATACCTACCCCTCTGAAAAATGATGGAGTAAAAGTCAGTTGGGATGATGAAATTCCCAACTGAATGGAAAAGTAAAAGCCATGTTCCAAACCACCAGCCAGCAATTTGTGTTGTTTTTATTGGTTCAAAAAATGATACTACACATCTACACGTAGAACCTCTGACTTACCCAATGATAAGCATCTCCATAACCTTTCAAACATTGCGCATCATTGCGCTAGCACCCCCCCAATGGAGGGGCCACCCGGGCGCTGTGAACATCGCCGCTGAGGCACTTTTTCTTGGCGCGGAGCAAATTGAAGAGCTCACCCCCTGAACATGTCAGGGCACAAGTGAAAAATGTTGGCAGGTAGTACTGTTGAATGATAATCCTCTGGTTATTTGTTACATAGCCATGGTATAGATGGCCCATTTATAGATGATTTTCCCAGCTAGAAACCTCCATTTATTTTGGGGATTTTCCATGGCGAACTGTTAGTCATAACCAGATGGTAATCCTCGCTGCATGAAAATCCTGGGGATTCCTTGGGATCTCCATTAATGCTTTGGAACATGTTGCCACTGCTGAACTGCCGCACCTACCACCAGTTCCATTGCAATGTACAGATAGTTCGGGTCCTGCCAGCTTCATTTTTCCAAGTTGTTGCAGGCGTTACCCTCTGGTAAAGGTTAACAAAAAACTATGGTTAAGATCACCATGCTATTACTGGGTAAATCAACGATTTCGACTGGGCCATGTTCAAGTTCGCAAACTGTTAAATTACCATTTAGTTCGTGGATTTACCCATTAATAGCATGGTGATTTGAACCATCGTTTTTTGTTAACCTTTACCAGAGGGTATCCTATCTTCTTCGTCAGGCAGATGATTAAAAGATGCTGCTGGAGTGCTGGGAAGATCACCGGAAACCATGGGTTTTTCATGGGTTTTTCCCCATGAGTTTTTCATCGGGGGGTCCTGGGCCTTGTTTGTATTGTCCCTGAAACCAATTTTATGGGGAAACGTGTCCAATTATGATGGGTAAATTTGAATAATGTCCAATTTCATGGGGAAAAACCTGATTTCATGTCCAAAAAAATGGTGGGTAAACAAATGTCCAATTTAAAACATTTTAAAACCATGTCCCTATGTCCCAATTTAACCCATCAAATGATGATAATTAACCGTTAACCAATGATGAAATGTGGGTTTATCAATTGGACTATTGGACTATTGGATCATGGCTGGTTGGTGGTTTTAACCATCTTGAAAAATATGAGTTCGTCAATGGGAAGGATGACATCCCATATATGAAATGGAAAATAAAAGTCATGTTCCAAACCACCAGCCAGTTATATAATTATATATATACCCCCAGTCATCATCCATCTTAGTAGGATTTTCCATGTTTTTTTAAAACCATTAACCATGATTAATCAAAATTTAGCTATTGGATCATGGGATAATTAAATATAATTAACATCCCTAATTAAGCACCAGTAAGATGATGATAATTATGGCATATCAATTGGACTATTGGACTATTGGATCATAACGAACTGGAAAATCACCATGCAATTTTCATGGGAAAATCCACTATTTCGACTGGCCCATGTTCAATAGCTTTTTGCAGGTTTACCAGAGGCTATTGGATCATGGGATTGAACAATTGGACATTTTTTTGACCCATCCATGGGATTGATCTCCGAAATGTCTCCGAGAAAAACGCCTGAAAGGTGTCCATGACACGAATCACAAAGGGCGAGCTGATACCTGGCACGGCGCATCCCGTCGTTTAGAAATAAGGCCCGGGCCCCAAGTCAGAAAGAAAAGTTGCAAAAACCCTGGAAATATGAAATAATTATGAGGTAAATCATCATTTATAGTATTTATAGTTTCATCCGGGTTACTATGTACTAGAATCTAGAATCAACTGGGACCATCTAGGGGTTGAAGTCTCCTGGAGACATACACAATGGGTTCTCAAGTTGTACAAAAATAGAAAACCCTGGGTATTTAGTGTGGGCGTCACCAGAAGCAACCTGGACGTTTCTATATAGGGTATTTGATACCCATCTTAACATCACCCGAAAATTTTATGTGTTGATATTATGGGTATCAAATGCTCTATGAACAATCCTCACCGTATATACCCTCTGGTAAACGTTTACATAACTATGGAAAATCACCATGCTATTAATGGGTAAATCAACTACTGTATAAATGGGCCATTTTCAATAGTTATGTAACAAATGACCAGAGGGTATATCCATCAACATCCCAGTATTATCCCATCATTATCCCATTATCATCCCTATAAAACCATATTAAACCATAGTAAACCTCACCGTAATGTGATCACCAGCTATTTGATACCTGGATTATCCAGCTGCCAGGACACTGCACAACACGTTCTTCTCGTTGATGACATGCTCCGCCTCCGCGTGGAAAAGAACTGGTCATTTTGGGCTCAGTGAACCATCCCACTGATCAACTTTCAAGAACTTTCCACACAAAGTTCAACCAAATTGGGCTATAACCATGATTATTCAATAACTTTTTAGTGAATAAATTTAGTCAACAAAAAAAACTTAATCTTCAAAATGATGGAAAGAAACCTCAAAAGCTAGCTACACTTTGTCACTCCAGGTGTTTTCCTTCGGGAAAAAAGGGAGGGAACGCCGGGAACGCCTCAGGTCGCCTCAGGTCACCGATGTCGATGGTCCCATGGTCCCATGGTCCCATGGTCCCATTCCAGGCCTGTTCCAAGGCGACGACGTGGCTCTTTCTCAACACCTCCGGGCCCGCCCAGGAGCCCAGGGATGCCCAGGGGGAAGCGCAAGGGATGGCCCAAAAGCCAGAAACAAACCAGAATGTAAGGATATGTCAATGGATTTATGTCATATAATGTTAGAAATCTACCATGTAAGGATATAATTCTAATGGGATATTTCAATGGATTGGTTTAAGGGAAAATCTACAAGCCCCTTTTTTTTAACGGGAAAATCTATGGTTTCCTGTAAAATTTTCCTTAAACCAATCCAATCAATATTGGGGATATTCAACCATAATGGACTGGAATGTGTGTAAATGGACTATAATAATATGGACTATCAAATATCATAATATGGTTGAATTCAAATGGACTATAATGAATATAATGATTGTTAATCCAATATGGACTATCAAATATTATAATTCAATCGTAATGGACTATAATGTGTGTAAAGCACTAGGATCCACCGTCCCCAATTTCACCCATAAATGGGTTGTATAAACAATGAAGATATTGGTGGTTTATGACATTGTGGCTTTACCAACATTGATGGAAAGATAATAGAGATATCATGGGATATACTTGGGACATATTTGGGATATACTCGGGATATACTGCTCATACAATGGGGATATGCTGGGGATTCATTGGGATATGATGGAGGTAGAATCGGGATATAGTGAGATTTTTTTATGGGGAACTGAAGACAGCAACATGATAGTGCCATGTGTGGCTTTTCACAAGAATGGTGTTCACCTACAACAAATGAAGGATATGAAACTACCAACAGTTCTTCGAAATATCTTACGGGATATAATGTGATATATTGGTGGATGTCACTGCGATATACAATCAAGAACATGAGGGTGTCTGAAAATAGGGGATGCACAAAAATTGCCATATGATTCTGAATGTGATGGTTAACAATGGGATTTTGGGGTATCATATTCACCCACAGTCCCATGCAATACAGCCTCATGTCTTCATCCTCTGCAGGGTATACCTATATACAGCACGGCTATCCTGCAATTCTTTCCTCATAAAACATGTAAACAGCAATGCAGGCAATTTTGATTGGCATATTAGTTTCTGATACTAGTCCGGATAGTGTATAAAAAAGATATAGAAGTATGGGTAACTTGTTGTGTTGTGGCCATTGCTGTGGCATTCTATATTTGACAATGGCTTCAATGGTAGATAAAAATAAAATTCATGATATGCTTTTCACTTTTCCACCGAAAACCAAGCCATTCACTGAATGACTGAATGATGGGACAGTATGGGAATAGCATGGAATATCCATGGAATATCCAAGCAATTCGGCCTTAAGTTTCCCTTACCATTGACCATCAGAACTCAGATTTAGGGATTTCATCCCCATAATGTCAACCCCGGATTTTGCTAAACCATGGAAAAATACGTGGTTACTGGTGGTTAATAGTGGTTAATAGTGGTTAATAGTGGTTAATAAACCATGATCATCCATGATCCATATATGCTGCAATTTTTTCTAGTGAATCATATGGTTATATCCAAACAAATAGTGAAATTATCCATGGTTGAGATTTTCATTAGGGGGGTACTCCTCCAATAGTCATTTTATCTGATACTTAAATGGTACCCTCCCAATTAAACAGCCGTTTGGGGTTTATTAATCCAGGGTTGACATTAATTCATTTAATCATCCCAATCCTCAAAAAATCGATTTGCGGTTTCAAGATCGTGTGCATGCCGTATTTTTTTTGGCGCATAGCCACCCGCCGCAGACCACGGTGCCGGCCTTGAGACAAATCGGCAGCTCCGGACGTTCCTTCAACGTGGCCAACTTCACGCGGGCGAAGCGGCCCTGATCAGCGAAGTTGTGCGCACCAAAAGTGCAACTTTTCAATGGTTTACTATGGTTCACTATGGTTTACTATGGTTTAATATGGTTTACTATGGTTTAATATGGTTTAATATGGTTTAATATGGTTGAATATGGTTTAATGATGGGATAATGATGGGATAATACTGGGATGTTGATGGATATACCATCTGGTTATGACTGTGCCAGTTCGCCATGGAAAGATCCACCATGCTGGCTAAAAGGTAAACCATCTAATTATTTCTATGGGCCATGGCTTCCATGGCTATGTTAGTCATAACCAGAGGCTAAAAGATGGATAAGTTGCCCCATTACCACCGATGTCTTTTTTCCGTTTCCGTTTCCCACCGCAAACCGCCATCGCAACCGCGCGCCGTCGCAACGCGGCAACGCGCCTTGCCGATACTTCTGCCCACATCAAAGTCGCGCAAGCTGATGGCCTTGGTGAGTTCGGAAAAACTCCACCTGAGTCCCGAACGACAATTCGTTCCACCATAAAATTCCACGTGAGTATTAATCGCAATAACAACAACCGTAAAAAGAACAATAGTCAAGTAATAATCACAACAATTGTAATGATGATGATTATCAGTACTGTTAACATTAACTACGGTTATTTATAATATTGTATTATTATTACGTATCGTTAACATTAACAGTTAGTGTTATCATTATTGTTAACATTAACTAACATTAACTATAGAAAATCACCATTTTCAATGGGTAAATCCACTATAAATGGCCATTTTCAATAGCTATTTTGACATAACCAGAGGGTAACATTAACTACTGTTATTGTTGTTATTGTGTGCAAAATAGTGACATCACTCCACCTGCCGTTCCGCTGGGGGCCTTCCGCTCACGTTGGGCAATGAATTCATCCCACACCTCGCAGGTTCAGCTGAGCTGCGGGGAACCGATTTGAGCGAAGCAACAATGGGGGTCTAAGCAGCAAATATGGTTATATGGAGGTTATATGAAAATAATATATCTGGGTAAATTATAGTATTTCACTAACCTGAATTGCTCGGCCATTTGGGGATGATTTCCCTTACTGACCCAGTGAGGTCGTTATAATTTACCCAGAAATATGGTTATATGGAGGTTTCCTAAAATGGTGGTACCCCAAAATCGTTGGTTTATAATGGAAAATCGTGGAAAATCCTATTAAACTGGATGATTTGGGGGTACCCGAATGTTAGGAAACCTCCATATACTGGGATATGCATAAGTGATATTAAGTTATACAATCCAAGAATCTGATGCTTGGAACAGCTGTTTGGATGTTGCAAATTTTAAGTCCTCGCCATCTCTGTTTGTAAACACGGGATCCCACAAACACGGACCGCCAAAGGGGATGGTCATCAAAGTAGCCTCTACCCGGCCTGGTAAACGTGAAAACAGTTTGCGAACTTGAAAATGGCCCAGTCGAAATAGTGGATTTACCCATTGATAGCATGGTGATTTTCCAGTTCGTTATGTAAACGTTGACCTCTGGTAAACATATAAAAAGCTATTGGAAATGGCCCAGTCGAAATAGTGGAATTATCATGAATTACCTATAAAACATGGTGGATCTTTCAATTGTTTTTCATTCAAGTTGACCAGGCCGGGTAAGAATTACCATCCCCCCAAGGTCTACGAAAAAGTCGACCGGGAGGATGTCGTTGCGATCAAAACCCAAACGACCTCCGATAGTTCACATCAAAACAGGTGGTGTTTCCATTTACCGTGTTTTGGGGGGATTGTTTTCCAGGTAGATTTTGTTGATGATTTACCTCCTGATTTCTATAGTTTCCCCGAAACTTTCAGATTAGCCACGGGTAAATCATCAATTATTACCATCTGGTTATGACTAGCAGTTCGCCATGGAAAATCACCAAATCACCATGCTATTAAAAACGGTAAACCATCTATTTCTATGGGCCATGGCTTCCATAGCTTTGTGGATGTTTACCAGAGGGTAAATCCATCAATATCCTAGTATGATCCTATCATTATCCTAGTATTATCATTATCCAATGTTAGTTTACCAGAGGGTAAATCCATCAATATCCTAGTATTATCCGATAAATCCTATCATTATCCCAGCAAATCATCCCATCATTAAACCATATTAAACCATAGTAAACCATAATAATTACATTAATATCCCATTAAATCACCATTGAAATCCCATTAAATCACCATGTTCCATCCATGTTCCCACCATTTTTATGATGTTTTTTCCCACTGGCACCCGCAGGATTTTTTTTTCCGGCCACCTGGTTGGAATCCTCCAGACTGCCTGGCATGCCATGCGGCGCATGCGGCGCCGGGGGGAACTGGCTTGGTATACCCGGCCTGGTAAACCTACAAAAAGCTATTGAAAATGCCTGGAAAATGATGGAAAATGGTGATTTAATGGGATTTCAATGGTGATTTAATGGGATACCCTCTGGTGATGTCAAAATAGCTATTGAAAATGGCCCAGTCGAAATAGTGAGTTTTCCCATTAACAATGGTGATTTTCCATAGTTTTTTGGAAACGTTTACCGGAGGGTACCAAATTTCAACCATTTCCATTGCCAATCAGCCAGATGCCCTGCAAAAAATGACAAATTCTTTGCTGGTGAACGTAGGTATTCCCATTAATACCAAAAGACTCGAGGATTAAAGTATCCATGCAAGATTGGCCTAGTTTCCACCAGAATTTTTGGGGGTTTTCAACGGTTCATTTCCTTCCACAGAGAAGTTGGCTGTTTTTTTTCATGGTTTTTTCCACCACTTTCCACCACAATGACCACAGATGACCCTGAAAAAAAGGGGCCCTGGTGCCCCTTTTTCGGTGGCAAATCCCATTCCCATCAGCGATCATGACACGTCCTGACGTCAAAATCTGTGGAGGTTTCCAAGGCGTCATAGGGCTACCCCGATTTTCATCCAAGGAAGTCATGGATGACCATGACGACTAGTCTTGAAACAAGCATGGTGACTTGGGATCCCATTTGAAGTTGGCACCTGATGCAATCCGTTCCTGCATCGCGGCTTCATGGTTTCGAAAACTTACAGGAAACCATGCTGTCGGTCAGGAAAAAAACTTGTTAGTAGCAAATGAACTCATGATTTGGGAAAAACCGCTGGTTCTTCATCAACAGGCTAAATCTGAATCCAGGGTTGACATTAAGTATATTATAATATAAGTGTTCTTTTCCGTGCAGTTTCCATTCAACCAAGTCTTGTGAGGTCGTCCAATCGTGTGACTTCACCCATCCACATCGCTAGAGTACATAGCGCCAAAATTGATGCGTTGTCTCATTCAGGCCTTGGTTTTGGCGACGTTTAGGATGCAAAGCATCAAAGTTTGCAGGTGACCCTTGATGAAGTTAAGTGAAAACGGGCTTGTGTTATGTTTACAAAATGAAGTTCAGCCATCCATGGGTCTCCCAAGTAATAGGGCTACCCCCCAAATCATAAAAAAGTCATGAACGACCATGACGACTAGTCTTGAAACCGTATTGATCCAGGTGGATTTTTCTGTGTTTCTTTAGCACCCATCAAGTTGATCGTACCCTCTGGTAAACTAACATGGCTATTGAAAATTGCCTATTTATAGTGGATTTTCCCATCAAAAATGGTGATTTTCAATAGCTATGTTAGTTTACCAGAGGGTAACATTTGGGTGACCAAAGAGATGTGGAAAATCCATGGGGATTTTTTTCATGTTTTCTTATAGGAACATGATCTAGAAATGGTGGATTTTTAGAGCCATTCCCAGCCTGTCCAGAGGGTATCATCCCGTTCAAAAAAATGACATGTGGCCCCAATTCTTTCTGGACAAATCCCCATGTTGTTGGTTACCCTCTGGTAAACGTTTACATAACGAACTGGAAAATCACCATGCTATTTTCATGGGTATATCAACTATAAATGCTCATTTTCCATTGCTTTTTGTATGTTTACCAGAGGGTGAATCCATCAATATCCTAGTATTATCCTATCATTATCCCAGCAAATCATCCCTATAAAACCATATAATATTAAACCATATTAAACCATAGTAAACCATAATAATTCCATTAATATCCCCAAATATCCCATTAATATCCCCATGTTCTTAATGTCCATGAGTTACATCCCATAATTTCACCAAATCGTGGTTGGTCAGTGAATCTTCTTGGCCTATATCGCCATTGACAAAGCCATAGACATTGATCTATGGATTGTCATTTATACATCTCTCGGAAATCATATGATATATATATAATTATAAATGTATATATATATATAATGTATATATATATACAGTAATCATCATTTTTTACATCACATAACATTTATCGTATGTTTGAGGCATTTTTGCCACAGACTTCCCCTCCTGCGACCCGATGGACATCACCGAGCGAATGGAGCGACGTACCACCTGCAGGCGACGGAAAAAGACGCGACGCGACGGACGTTGTGGGAACGTCAGCTGGGATGGGTCAAAAGCCCACCCAAAGGAAGCCCTTAAATGGATCAACATAGCTGGGATATGCTGGGATGTTCATGCCACTAAAATCCAGATCATCATGAAATGATGAATGAATGTTTGTGAATCTACTGGATGGTGTTTGAAAAACACTGGATGATTTTTCTGGTGAAAATCGCTTCTCCAGATGAAAATCGGTGATGTTTTTAACCATGAAAACCATCCATTAATCATCCACCATCGACGGGGGGAATCACCCACCATCGACCATCGACCATCGACCATCGGGTACCATCCAGGTTCCAGGAGCCGACCCTGGTAGCCCTGGAGATCATTTTGGGAAGCCATAAAGCTACCAGTTGGGGATGCTTGGAATGACGCATTTATGGGGTGATTTTTTGGGGGGTTTACTAGTGGCTTCACCACATCCCAATCCAGTCATATGATGGTTTTTTTGGATGGTTAATATATGGTTTTCATGGATGATTAATGGATTTATACATGGATTATGGGATAATGATGGGATAATACTGGATATTGATGGATATACCCTCTGGCAATTTGTTACATAGCTATTGAAAATACCAGATTCATAGTTGATTTACCTATTCAAAATGGTGATGTTCTATAGCTATGCAAACGTTTACCAGGGGGTACAACTAAAACTGCTCGGGATTTATATATATGGCAAGTGTTTTGTACCCTCTGGTGATTTTCTAACTGGAAAATCCCAACGGTTTGGAATCTGGGAGAATCCCAACGGAAAATGAGTGAATTGAGAAATTGCCAAGTGAGTTGTGTGTTTTTTTTTCTGATGTAGTAGGGTGTTATCATTTTATAGGTACCTATGCGAGGCTTACATTTCGCGTACGCGCGCACAATTTCAGCCTACGCGGAAGCTTGGGTGGGGATAGGTTGCCTACGCAGGCCTACGCGCGTGAGGTTTTATGCACTTTTTAGCTAAATATGCCTACGTGCCCACAGTCTCAGCAACATTTTCGTATGATTGCGCACCCTTTTACAAAGCTGTTCATGATCCAATGATCGCATTAAAAACAATGAGGAGGAAGAGGGCCATGTGCTTATTGATTGGTTGTTACATGGTGAGAAGACATTAGGCAACTACCTATTTCGCCAAAAATGCATCGAGCACGTTGAGCGCACATTTTTTTCCAGTCCGCAGATGACTCAAACGAAGAGGAGGAAGAGGAACTTGAAGAAGAAGAAGAAGAAGGAGAAGTAAAAGAAGAAAAAATGATTCCGCAGGTGTAAGACGCTGGTTCTGCCGTCGCTTCTTGGCAGCACGGAACAACATATAATGTTATACGTTGCAGGAGCATGTTTGGGGGGCATCCCTGGTCATGAGAGTTTTCGCCTACGCGTTGCCTACTTTTCGCCTACGCGGTGCCTACGCGGGGGAGCTCCTTTATTTTCGGATTTTGGCCATGCAAACTTCGAGGCTTGAGACTCTGCAGAAAAGGGAACGGAATAGTTCCATTAGCTTTTGTTTCTCAGCAAAACAGTTGCTATCTTCTAATTACTTGTGCTTTTTGGACAACGGAAATTTCACATGCCGCATCGAGCTACACTCATTAGACCCTTCAATCTTGACCCACAGGCTGCAAAATTCGTCGAATCCGCGGTCGCCTATGCGGCGTCTGCCGCAAAATGAAGCAAAATATGCCTACGCCAGCCTACGCACCCCAGCAAACTGCCTACATCCAACCATGTGCAGGTCAACTTTCATATAAATCTTTACTTGTAAAAAAGAACTCTGCTCAAGTGAAATTACTGGTGGGTCATGATTAACTTGGATGACTTGAATGACTTGGATGCATGGCTCTTGCTTCGTTACAACCCACTTCTGGATTGATTCTATCACCATCAAAATCCCGTCTGTTTTAGCATTTTGCGAGCTTTCAATCTTGAGTTGGGTAGTATATACATATACATATACATATAAATATAAACATTATATATAAGCAATTAGCTGCATCAGGATCGGAAAAAATCAAGGCCAATTAATTGACTACCCCTTACCACTTTCCCCTGGGTTTTTTTCTCCACCCACGGGATCACCCAAAATTGGGACCTCCATTGCGAATTCTCGATCCAACAGCTCCTCCAAAAAGGTGCTATGACGAAAAAAAAAAAACGACCCTCCGCGAGTCAAACGTGGCGCGTGGGGAAATCCCCTCTAAATGGCGGTGTTTCATGGAAAAACCATCTACAAAATGGATCAATGGCCATTTCAGGAACCTAAATTGGAGGTACCAATCCCATATATAAGGCGTATGTAAGGAATATCCCCACAATTCATGTGGCCCAAAATATGGTACGGTACGTTTACGTAGCTCCATCATTTTTGGATCCTGAAGATCTCCCATTGAATGGATGGATTTTCCAGCCAAAGATGGGGAGGAGAAGTATATGACAATGGGATAGTAGAGATCAACCCAAGAAAAAACAACGATAGCAACCAAAAAGAAAGTGCATATGTCTCATATCACGAACATACTAAGATGCAAGTACTGTAGCAAAAAGTAAGAGACAAGCAAGTAGAACCGGAGATGCAACCACTGAAACTGCTGCATTCACCAATTCACCACCATGAAAATGGTGGTTTTAATGGTTTAGCCACCAAAAATAGAGGTTTGAACACATCAGGTAACCGTCTTTCCAGGCAGAACAAGCCGCTCCTTCTGTGGCAAAAAACATGCACGGATGAAACGGAAACTGAACCAAGTGCAGCGGTAGATGCAGAAATTTGTGAATGGTCTCCATAGTCTTGTCTGGTTGGTGGTTTCAACCCCTCTGAAAAATATATGAAGTCAATTGAGATGATGACATTCCCAATATGATGGGAAAGTCACAAAAAAATCCATGGTTCCAAACCACCAGTTGTGTCACTTGGAGGAAAAACAGCACCCAACATCTTATCATCAAAATGAAACATCAAAAGTAGGCTTCCCCGCCCGGTAAAGCTTTGGTGATCACTGCAGCAATGACCCGGGGCATTCACATGGCACAGACTAGATGGCATATGATGGCATATGGCTTTGACGAAAAATGATGGTACCCAGAAATCCGGTTGATCATGGGTTTATGTAATGTCAACCCCGGATTAACAAACCATGGTTTATTAATTAGGGGGGTACTCCTCCAAATAGTCACAATATGGTACATAAATGGTACCCTCCCAATTAAACAATCTAGGGGTTTATTAATCCAGGGTTGACATTATACATGTTTTTCATTTCAATGTTGGTGTAAAATTGTCCATGTTTGGACAAACCCTACACAGTCATCAACCAGCGGTGAAGCTTTCCCCGGCATCTGGCTGTGGACCTGAAAACTGGGGACCCCATTTTTAAAAAAAAGACTGGTTGGTGGTATACCTACCCCCTGAAAAATATGAATCAGTTGGGACGGATGATGAAATTCCCAATATATGGAAAGTCATAATTCATGTTCCAAACCACCAACCAGTAATTCCATTATTAATTCCATTATTAATCCCATTATTAATCCCATCATTAACCATCATTAACCAACATTAACCATCATGACTGATTGGAAGTCAAGATAAACCGATGGAATCCAATGGATCTATGAAATATAGAGGTACAGTATTCCATTTTGACGAAGCTCAAACGGAAAGCAGCTGTTCTCTTTGGAAACGCCGTTCCCAGAATGAAGAGAATAGAAGATAAACCTCGGATGAAAACCTAGCCAGTCTTGGGTTTCATGTTTCAAAACAAAACTAAACCTCTGGTAAACTAACATAGCTATGGAAAATCACAATCTTTAAGTTCGGTAAATCAACGATTTCAATGTGCAATTTTCACTAGAAAACGATTAGTCATTATCAGAGGGTCGCAAACAATCCACCAACCCCAAACAAGCTTCACCCGGTGTACCGAGCCATATCTTTGACATCCTCACCTTTTTGATCTCTCAACTGAGACGATCTTTGAACTCAACACTCGGGTTGGGGTCAAAAAAAAATAGACCTCCTAGTCCCACAGATGCTGGTGAAAAATGTGCGAAAAATCTTCAACGTTTTAACCATCCCTTTTTTTTAGGTGCATCGCTGCATCCCCATTTTTCGCTCAAAAACATCTTCTGTTCAAATCATTTATATCCCATGATTTTTTTCTAAACTTTAGATATGAATTTTGGGATATAAAATTATGGGATTTTGGGATTTGGGGATACAAAAGATGTGATTCTTTAGATAGATCTCCGCATTTTGGTCCAAATTTTGACCCATCCCCGAGCTACTACGGTCCTACTGCACCTTTGGCAGTGCCTCACTGGCCTCGCGCTCCGTCGCTGGTCGTGGCGGTCCCGTTTCGGCCGTTCCGGCCGTGCCGGTCTTGTCGAAGTAGGACAGAACCAGCAGCACCTGTGAGGCGTTCGCGCCCATGGATTCTTTCACCCAAAAAAAAGATGTAAGAACCCCTAGAAAAAGCCATTTAAATATGTAAGATTATGTAAGTGTCCTAATGAATCCAACATCAGAACCATATATGGTACCAAAAATAATGTCCTAATTTGTTGAAAACTGCCCAACTATTGGGGATAAAATCTCCAACGGCTACTTGAAAGTGATGTTCAAATTCCCCAAACAGAACATGTACCAAGCCCTGTGAAATACGGGGGTCCTGCAATGCTTCCGCTTTGCAAAGTGGGATCCGAAACACATATCAATAGTCCTGAATCGGTAACTTGATATTCTTTTGATGTAACTAAATTGATATGAATGGGATATATAACCAAAAGTTTGGAGTTTGTCTTGAAATGGGGATGGGAACCCAAAACTGCAGATAACCATTGGATTCGGGGGTCAAAGAACCCATGCCATGTGTCATATGCTTGATATATTTTGATTGGGGCTCACAAACTTATTTGCATGTGAAATCATACTTGTTGGGCCCCATCAACAGCATAAATAAACAAGGCCAAGACAAGGAATTTGGGAATCATATTTAGGAATAATATCAAGAAACATTTGGGTGGGCCTTCGCACTCAGGAACTGGATTGGAGCCATATTCTTTCACTTGGTAGTTTGAACCATCTCATCAATACCCTCCGGTAAACATATAAAAAACTATTGAACATGGCCCATTGAAATCGTTGATTTACCCATGATTTCATAGCATGGTGACTTTAACCATAGTTTTTTGTTAACGTTTACCAGTAAACAAGGCTATTTTCGTGGAATGCTTCCAGATTTTTAGCGTTTAGCAACCTCCGGAGGATTTCTCTCGCCGGCCTCTTGAAATTCCGGACGTGAAGAATGCATTTGCCTCGGTCCCCCAGGTCCCCCATCTCCATAAAGGGTGATCCTGTCACAGCTCTGGCCGCCACCATGACCACTACCCGGCCTGGTAAACGTTAACAAAAAACTATAGAAAATCACCATTTTGAATAGGTAAATCAACTATAAATCAACTATTTCTATGGGGCCTTCTGGGTGTGTAATAAAAAAAAAATCCGCCAGTTGCTTCCAAAGCCATGTCAAATTCGGGAGATCTCATGATATCTCTGGCCTCTGGCCGCAGACCCCCTGGGATCAAATCTCCGCTGATGTTCCCCCAAGGTCGGATGTACATGGATGACTTCCGACGAAACGAACACAACTACGAACTATTAAGAAGAAACACTATAGTTATAAGTACCATAAACCATAGTTATTGGAGTTATGTTCACCAACTTAGCTATCTTGGGGGCCCCACATTGTATAGTCCACTTTACTTAGAACCATTTCATTGATTTGTGATATTAGTCGCCTGTGCATCATACAACTATCATTTAACAATCAGACAACGGCTCCATGGCCACTGTCTGAGAAGGTACAAAAAAGATCAAAAAAACCTCCAAATGATAGTAAATTATACCCCAAACATCCCCAAACATCCCCAAACATCCCCAAACATCCCCAAACATCCCCAAACATCCCCTTCCTTTCAGAAGGTACGGCTGGGTCCATCGGGAAGACAACCGAACAACAACCGAGGCACGCCACATCCGTGGCCGTCCAACGCCCCCGCAGCCCCGTGCGCGCTGCACGCTGCAGGTCGGCGCGCTTCTGGAGCAGCCTCTGCCAGCGAGACGTGGAGGTTTCACAAGTCATGTGGATCATGGGAATCAATGGTGATTTTACTGGTAATTCATAGTGATTTAATGGGATTTCATGGGATTTCATGGGATTCAAGAGTGATGAATTTCCATGGGCATCCAAAAAATAGTTGTAATCAATAGGAAAACCCCATGGTTTTTGGAGTACCCCATATTTTAGGAAACTTCCAGATGAGACAAAATCCAATAGGCAAATGGGATAGGTCATTTTTTTTCAGACTCGGAGGGGCCACAGATTGACTTGTCAATTTTTAGTATGAAAGTATGAAGCATCAATTTTCTGGGCCCGACCCCATTTTGACCCATACCCAAATGGTTTTTGTTCTTTTCGGGTATAACCCCGATCTTAGTGATAGAAAAAAACCTTAATCAATGATGGTTAACCGATGGTTCAGCCAACATTTCACTCAAGTTCATTGGGCATTATATTCACATACAGTACCCTCTGGTAAACTAACATAACTATGGAAAATCACAATTTTTAATGGGAAAATCCACTATCAATGGGCAATTTTCAATAGCTTTTTGTATGTTTACCAGAGGGTAACTGGATCTTGCATCCGAACTAACCCAAGTCCCAATTCAAGCCCCTTTAAAATTCATCAAAATCCTACACATCGTGGCTAACCCATGGTTCACTCATCCAATTGGCATTTTTACAAACCCACAACAACTGGGGGGGTCCTAAACTTGGGGATACCCAAGTCACCATGGTTGTTTCAAGACATGACTTCCTTGGATGTGGGGGTATCCAAGACTTGGGACCTGGGAAACCTGCAACTAGGCCATGAAAAAATAGCGTCCCATCGAAGTAAAGAAAAGTGGCGTGTTTTTAACGCCCAATCATGGCCAATCAGCCATCGAAACCTCCATATGTCCCATTCAATCACCATTATTTAGATAGATCTTATCCATTTACCATCTTGTTATTTAACATAGCCATGGAAAATCACCATGCTATTAATAGGTAAACGATCTATAAATGGGCTATTTTCCATGGCTATGTTAGTCATAACCAGAGGGTAATTCCATTTCTCATGAATCTATGTTGCCAAAAAATGCTGGTTACATCTCCGCGAAATCACCCATCAACCAGATTTAGACGTGTAAATCCCCAGCTACAAACCTCCAGTTGCCCAATCACCAGTTACATTCTCCAACTCCCCGGGCTAACCATTAAATAACCCATTGAATCACCATAAAGTCAGCATTTTAGATAGATCTTAATCAACCTGTATCATTCATCACCCATGAAACATCCAAAAAAACACCATGAAATGTTCATGGACATATCTTCATTTCGTATGAAAACCCAAAATGTTCATGGACATATCTGACATATCTTCATGAAACATATTCACCATTTACTAATTGGTGGTTTCAACCCCCTGAAAAATATGAGTTCGTCAGATTGGATCATCATCCCCAATCTGGTTGGGGAAAATAAAAGTGTTCCAAACCACCAACCAGTAATCCCATTATTAATCCCATTATTAATCCCATTATTAATCCCATTATTAACCATGTACCATCTTCCCCATTAAACAATCATGAAATCACCATCAAATCACCATCAAATCACCATCAAATCACCATCAAATCACCTGGGTTTGTCTGAAAATAGGCTATAGTCCCAATGAAATAGCCATTTATTTTTGGGATAATGATCAGCAAAACCATTGGGTTTAGGGGTTTTCTCTATTTTCAGACACACCCACCTGACATTTACCATCTTCCACCTCCCCAAAGCTTCGCCTCTGGCAGACGGCCGCATGGCCTCCCTCCGCCGCCAGCAGCAGCGCGGGACCCACGGAGCTCTCCGCGCCGTCGTCCAGGTCCAGGCCCGGCAGCGCCAGGGTGCCCTGACGAAGCGAAAAAGGGGACGACCCGAAAACAGCGCATCGGTGGGGTGTGGGTACTTGGTGGGATTTTAATGGGTTTTAATAGGTTTTAATGGTGATTGAATGGTATTTTAGATGGATTTTAGATGAATTTTGACCAATGTACTGGATGTATTTGCAGTACTTAATGATAGTACTGCCAGGTTAATGGAGTTGATGGATTTTGAAGTTTCATGAAGTTTAATTAATTTTGACTGGAACTGCAATTTCCAAGTCAGAAACCACTTGAAAAACTATCACCAGTGATCTATGTTTTTTCACCATATGAACTAACCGACTGAAAAAGACTCAGTTACCCTCTGGTGATCTAAGATTGCCATTGAACATGGACATGGAACTAAAAGGTAAATCATCTAGAAATTGATGAAAACCAACTGAAATTAAGACTAGTTACATGGGTCACATGTTTCACCATATGATATATCATGATATATCCCAATTACATGAGAAATGCGGCCGTGTGAATCAATGATGATCCATGGTTGGCTTGACAGATCGGCGCCAAATTGGGTGTCTCCATGTGGTGTTCGAAAAATGGAAATCGCTGAAATCACCCAGCTGGTGATGTTCCGTGGTTACCCTCTGGTTATTTGTTACATAGCCATGGTATAGATGGCCCTAATCGAAATAGATGGTTTACCTATTACAGTAAAAATGGTGATTTTCCATGGCTATGTTAAATAACCAGATGGTATATGGTGTTAGATGGAGAATCAACGGTATACCATCGGAATGAATCTGTCAAACGGGATACGACATGGATAAAGCACGAAATTTCGCGGGTCCAAACACTTCGGGTGCCCCACGATGACCAGGATGACCTTGGTGGGCGACGCGTCTCCGGATTCCGGGATCCCACCAATGTCACAGAGTTTTTGCAGTTTTCGATGAACCAAATGGGGAAGTTCTACATCTTTTTGTCAGAAATGGACAGTTGTTGAAAATTAAAACATCATGCTGCTGCTAAGATGTGTTCTAGCTTCTGACTCCAGCCTTTTTGAATGGTGGACACAGCAGCACTGCGGAAAAGTCTCTTGAAATATCTGCCAGCCAAATATTCTGCACGGCTCGGCTCTGTCAGAAGCTCATTGTTCCATTTTCTAAATGTCTTCAATGTCCTTCCTTTCAAGTCCAACATGTTCAACCATCCAAAGATTCTGACAGCGCACATTCGGCTGTTGCACGCTTCACAGTGCAGTTGAGTGGAGCTCACTTTGATTCAGAGCCACTCAAGCGTTGAGAAAAGTGTCCAAGGAGTGCACGTCTCTCACTCTTGGCCGGTAGTTCACCATGCGGCTTTTGCTCCACCCGGCCGAAAGCACATCTCCAACCACATGATGTGCGACCACGCCCGTGAGCCTAAGCCGCACTCCGATGGTCAAAAAGCAAAAAAAAGGATGGGTTGCCACCAAAAAAGAACCGTTGTTTCAGCTGGATAATTAACCAGCCAAGCCACAATTCCTCCGTGAGGAATTTATCTAAGTCCCACATGCTGCCGGGATTAAAGATGTGACCACTGATGTTCAGTCGGAGATGGGGATTCTCTTTGCCCCACTTTGCCAGCAGGGCCGCCCGAGTGCCACCTAAGGAGTGCCCCGTAACCTGGATTTCCGTGATGTCGGGGCGGATGCGAAGCGCCCGCCACAAGTCAGACTTGACTTCGTCCAGAGGTATACTGTCATTGAGATTGAAGAATATCATGGCATTGTGCTTGAAGTCCGGGCATTCTTTGGTCCCTTGGAACGCCACCAGCAAAACGCTGCCTTTGGTGAACATCGCATATTTCGGCCAATTGAACGGATGGAGAAGATTCCATCCATGTTTTCTGGCTTCTGTTTCCCTGTGTTCGCATTCTTCGTACATGACCTTTGACATGTTTGCCATGGTTTTCACTTCGGGTTTGATCTCTTTTGCACTCTCTCCGCGAATCAGCCGAACAGGACCGACAATGAAAGGGATGGCGACTAAGGCTGCAAAGAAGCCTACCGCCCCCCTCAAAGGGTCGACGACAATCTTCTTTACCGATGACGACATGTTCCTACCCAGGAAGAAAGTCGGGAAGCAGGAACACACCGAAGCTGAGCAAAATTGGCCAGGCGGCAAAAGACATGTCCAGGAAATATGTGGTCAAATCCCTTCGCAAACATGGTGAAGTGAATGTACAGTAAACCTAACAATCTACATCATGCACATCATAGACTTCAGGCGAGATCAAGTCAGTGTTTACACATAGTGAACCTTCTTGTCTCGCTAAGACAATCCGACTCCCGCAAATGCTTGGCATCCCGACAGCAGCAGCGTTGAGAGGGCGAAATCGAAGAACAGCACGATGAGGGGAGCAGTGACAAAACCCAGTCATGGCTGCATGCGTCACAACATCATACCCAGGAATCCCTCGAATTTCGTCACGTTTCCTATCAAACAACCAATTTTCAATGGATTGGTTGAAGGGAAAATCTTAACCGGAAACCCATGGGTTTTTACCATCAAATAGAGGGGTTTCCTGTAAATTGTCCCATCATCAAATTCTATGAAATTTGAGTATACAAGAAATAATCCATATCAAGCCAACCTCACATTAATCTCAACCGCACGGAAGCCTCAAGTACCAATTAGAAGCCCACAAAGTCGGAGGACAAAGACTTCGTAGACTGCATCAAAATTGTCTTCACGCCGAAGAGAATTTTACGGTTAGGAAGAAACATCAAAGAGCAATACCCTCTGGTAAACATACAAAGAGCTATTGAAAATGGCCATAGAAATAGTGGATTTACCCATTAAAAATGGTGATGTTCCATAGTTTTTTGTAAACGTTTACCAGAGGGTATATCCATGAATATCCCAGTCTTATCCCATCATTATCCCAGCAAATCATCCCATCATTAAATCCTATTTTAAAAAAAAAACATAGTAAACCCACTAAACCTCCATTTTCCTAGCTGAAATTACCCAAAACGTGAACCGGTGCTGAAACCAACTCATCCACGAGATTCCGATGAACGGCCCGCGGCCCCAAAATTTGCAAATCCTCCTGTTTTTTGTGGGGAAAAGCATAATAAAAATGGTTGGAAAATGATGGAAAATTGTGATTTAATGGGATTTCAATGGTGATTTAATGGGATACCATCTGGTTATTTGTTACATAGCCATGGTATAGATGGCCCATAGAAATAGATGGTTTACCGTTCTTAAAAATGATGATTTTTTTTATAAAAAAAAGTGAAAGCCACCAACCAGTCAAATTGAACCCTTGGAATCCGCTAAGGTACCAATTCGCATGACTCAGCCGATAAGGTACCACTGGGCCCACAAGATAGGTTTAGTATCAAACTATGATACGCTGGAATATATCAAGCCCAGCAAACCTCCCTCGAACAAATCAGTAACCATAATTTATGAATTCTAAATCTCCCTATTTTTCATGAATGAAAAGAAATTGTATCCACATGTTTGATTCATCAAAGTGAACACTGCCTGACAGTCCTGCCTCCAATAAGGTAGTATCTCCATTGACGGCCGCGCGTCGCAGCAGCCATTGCTTAACCCACTTCCTTTGCTTCGCCTTGGCAAAAATTAGGATTCAACCAACCAACAATGGGGATATATAATGGGATGTATATATATATACTGGTTGGTGGTAAACCTACCCCTCTGAAAAATATGAGTTCGTCAGTTGGGGTTACTATTCCCAATACATGGAAAAATAAAAAATGTTCCAGACCACCAACCAGTATACTATAGACTATTATAACCAGTATATTATAGATTATTATAGCCGAATATCTGCAGAACTTTTTCTGGGGATCTCCTGATTCTTGTCAGGATTCCCCCCAAAAATGGAGGCTTTAGCACTGTAAAAACCAAGGATTTCATAAGCCTATCATGGGACTATCATAGCAACCATGGATTCTGATGTAAGCCATAAGGGATCACCAACCATATGGGATATCATTAAAGGAGAGTTTTTCGGGAACCGCAGGGTTGATATAATGATTATTATTAATGGAACATACTCCAGAAATATGATGTGTATATGTCAGTTTACTGACAAGATATGATGCTACCATGATGAAATGTGAAATCATCAAACATGCGGGATTCAACCAAGCCATAATGGTGATCTGGTGGGATATATCATGGAATACATATATATATATATATATTATTATATATATATATAAATATATTATGATAACCAACAATATGATGTGATATGGGTGTGTCCAACAAAAATGTGGCATATCCCAAGTTGTTCCTTCAATGATGGTACTGAAAATACGATCAGTGCAGGGGATTCTATACCTCTTACGGTTTATTTCATACCGTCATTATAGCTTCATATAGCACCATATCTGGCTAAGACCCTGGTCTACCCATATCATTTCTGAATCATATCCCAATAATATCCTATTGGATATCTCACATACGGTTAATTTGGATGTTGATATGAGATATCAATTGTATCCCACTATTCCCATTATCTCATCGTATCCCATTAATACATTAATCCTGTCCCCCTGATACTAAATACCTACGGACAATATCCATAGCCAACAGATCCCCATGTTTAATGGCGGGGTAGGTTGAAGATGCCCATCCCATTGAAAAAGAATGTTTTGTTAATGCCCAGTTGTATCCCATAATATACCAACTATTGGTTCATACCACCGTTCTTTTTTATAACAATAATGATACCGTGAGTGAAACAAAATCCAATATTCTGAAGAGTGATGCTCAAGAAATAACACTCATATTAAGACTAATCATTGTATCCTTGTTCTTCATGATCTCATTAAAAAAAAAAAAACATCATTTTAACGCTTCATCCCCAGTTATCTCCGGTCCCATGATGTACCAAGATGCCGTTGGCAGCTGCACTAGCTGCATCACCACTGTGGCATCCTCTGACCGTCGCTGAAAAGAATGTGTTGTTTCATGTACAAGTACAGTAATAGTGTTTAGTATTAAACAACACTTGTATAACTTATATAGTATTATGTATCACAACTTATATAGTATTATGTATCACAACTTATATATATATATAGTATTATGTATCACAATTTATATAGATATAGTCTTTTTGGGCACGTAATAAACTACAATAGTGTTAATACATTATATATATATATGTGTGGTGGGGGATGAGTATATACAAGTGATATGTCCATTTGATCATCCCCAAAACGATAGAAAAGTAAATCCCTACCACAGTAATTTGGTGATCATATCATACACTAATGGTGTTTAGTAACCCATAATTTGGTGGTACATCCCAAATACTAATTTGGTGATGGGTTGCATTTAAGTATTACATACAATAATGGTGTTTAGTATTGCCATTCTGGCCAGTAACACGATTACTAAACTTATATAATAGTATATAAGTGCAAGATTATAACAACCCCCAAGTCAGAAATAGAAAAGTGGTAAACCTGGAAATATGGAGTATGAGTAAATATAATCTATAACTTCCTGGAATCACCTTTTTATCTTTCCCGGGGGTGTCACACGAGCATTACAATACTATTGTGATCATGACAGAATTGCAAAAAATATTCTGATTTGATCAACGGATTGATCGAAATGTGTTTTTTACAGAAAGCTGAGGTTTTTCACACCTAAATATAGGGGTAAAATCGGTTTTTACTTCTCAACTCAGCCATTTCTGGGAATCAATCGCCATTACTACCATAACATATACCCTCTGGTTATTTAACATAGCCATTGAAAATCACCATTTCTAATAGGTAAACCATCTATTTCGATTAGGGCCATCTATATCATGGCTATGTAACAAATAACCAGAGGGTATGTTCTCATGTTCAGGAACACAACCTCTCAACACATGGTGTCAGAACTACGTTTCATTTCTTGATCCAGGCTGCCCAGTATCAATATCAGTGGAAATCAGGGATTCCAGTCACAAACCCAATATCTATTGATTAAATATGTGTTGTTCATGTATACCAATATATGTGTTTAGATATGTGTTTATCATGTAGATTATAACACTGATATGTGTTTAGATATGTGTTGAATAAATATCAGTGTTAATCATTGTATATCATTGTATATCAATGATTGATTTTAGATCAGGGATTCATGATGATAAACCATGATAAACCCACCAACCGTTCCCAATTATTAATGGGTACACCTGATGGGTTATCATCCCATTATTAATGATTCATGATGATAAAACCTATTATTGGTTATCATCCCATCAGGTGTCCCCATGAGGTGCAGTTTCACTGGCTACTCCGAAACTGGGATGATTTCACAAAAGGCCGCCAGGCCTCATTCTCCACCGCCAGATCAATAGCACCATCCACATCAGCGGAGCACTCCTCCCGTGGCATCCCAAATGGCCCAAATTGGGCCCAAATGGCCCATAGGCTGGGGAGATGTTTCATAGTTGCCCTGGAAAATGTGGTGGTTTGTTATGACTAATGTCTGGGGATCTTGGGATTAATGGTGATTTAGTGGCAATAGTGATATGACCAACCCA
The DNA here is from genome assembly GCA_947184155.2 of Cladocopium goreaui. Classification (NCBI taxonomy): domain Eukaryota; class Dinophyceae; order Suessiales; family Symbiodiniaceae; genus Cladocopium; species Cladocopium goreaui. Next base: position 268,169 of record CAMXCT020003113.1, on the reverse strand, counting down.
AATGATCATACTGTGGATGGGCCAGCGAAATCCTAAAAACCAGTTGAAAACGCTGGTGAATCCTATTATTTCTAGGGTTGAAACACCATGGTGGTGCAGGATTGAGCCAAACCATCCACCATAGTTCCCTGGAAAAATTGGGAATCAAAAACATGTCTCATCCTTTTGGTATTGGTTGATAGGGGTGGCATGATGGGTCACCGCAAACCCAACCAAAACGGGGAGCATAAAACCTGCAACAGCTAATCAACAAGGATTTTGGCCGCTGCCCGGATAGGGTTAAATCTGATGTACCCCCCGGGGGGCACTGCCAGGGGCTTCATATCAGTGGAAGTGTTTCTTGAGCTTACATGCAAAATGTCTAGTCAGAGTCTAGACACTTTCTGGTCTATACAAAAGCCTGTGCCCCCTATCTGTTAGAAGACATGCTCATAAAAATCAAGTCTCTCGAAGTATCCAGTGGTTAGGGAGCGATTTGGAGCAATGGCTCTCCGTATTCCCTACTTGGTGGCTCATCCAACGGCTCGTAAGTGGGTTATAATCCCAGTTAGAACCCATGACTGGATTAATCCCAGTATACTGGTTATAAGTGAATTAAGCCTACTTATCCACTTTTTTTGACGGCTCGTAAGTGGCTTATAATCCCAGCTATGGGGTGAACTAACCCGCTTAGTGGGATGAGCGGCGATACCGCATCCTGCACCATAAAACTCCATGTTGGCGAAATCTTCAATCTTTCATCCATGCTGCTTCAAATCCTCATGAAAATTCATGAAATTTCCCCATTTTTCCATGTTTTCACCGTTTTCCCCAGGTTTTCCCCATGTTTTCACCATGTTTTTCTGGCAAAATCCCAATGGTTTTCGGCCCCATCGAACCGCGCTCCCGAAACGTGCCCGTTTCAACCGTCTCCTTGATGAGGCGCGGCGCCAGGGAATCCAGACAGCGGCTACCGGCCGCCACCAACAGTGCATCCTCTGGGTATGGGGAGGAAGTGGGTTATTTAACAACTGGATTTTATTCTATGGTTATTATGTAACAGCAAGTGGGTTATTTAACAACTGGGTTATTTAACAGCAAGTGGGTTATGATACCATGCATATCCTCTGGCTTTTATCTAGAAAAGTAGCCATAGGATGGGATACATATGGTATTTATTACCTGATATGGCATAACCATTACAACTGGAAGTAGATACATATGAACTGTCAATGGATTGGGTTAGTCGGGAAAATCTTCACCGGAAACCCATGGGTTTTAACCATCAAATATAGTGGTTTCCATCATCCAATTCTATGAAACTGGATACCATGCATATCCTCTGGTTTTTATTATCAGATGAATCATATGGTATTTATTATCAGACAGTTTCTTTTTTGTGGATTATGGTTGTTATGTAACTTAACTGGAGAATCTGTATAAATAACAACCCATGAATCCAAAAAAAAGAAAATGGAAATACCATATCGTATCTTTGTTGGTATCCCGGTCATTTTGGAACACACCCAAATCAATTTAGAACACAGTTATAAATAGATTGTAACCCCAGTTTATTGAAGTATCATATATTATCTATAATGTGTTGTATATACTTGGTGGCTCATCCCATTTAGTAAGTGGCTTATATTATGACCACAATTATAAGTGTATTAAGCTTACTTATTCCAATCATAACTGGGTTGAACTAACCCACTTACGAGCCGTGGGATGAACCACCAAATATTATATATGTTTATTAGATTATCTGAAATGTATGGAAATTCATGGAATATTGGGGAAGTGTATAAATTGGGGAATATTGGGTATGTGGAATATTTATATGTCAAAAAAATGAACCTGATTTGGGAGATACTAGGGACATAATACATCTTATATTGCTACTGTACATGTGGAATATTGGAGTATTGGGGAATATTGGGTATCGCAATTGATAAGTGGTTAATAACTATAGTTACTTCAGCCATAGATGGGATAAACCATTTGCTTCAGCCATTTATAGATGGGATAATTGAAACATTTAGATGAGATAACCCATATTTTCTTTATAGATAAAATAACACATTTATAGGCTTATGTCATCTAAATGTTAACTATAGATAGAATGTAGAATACCCCATATTTTCTTCATGGGAATAAATTATTTTAAAAAAAAATTGAATTATTCACCACTGACAATCCCTGGGATATCCTGGGATAATGAAGATCATCCTCCGCTCACATCGCATCAAGCGCTGGCGCCTGCGGCTGCGACGTGCCCGCGCCATGATCCAGCAACAAATGTGCCGCAGCAACGGTGCCGGCGTTGATGGCCGAGTCCTGCATCGTTCCAGGGGTGGATTTTGGGGGGTCACGTCACAGCAGCCTCGATTTGGAGCAGCCAAAATATGCAAAAGCATGGTGATTCAACCAACAAGAACTGAGAGTTCTTTGAAGAAGAAAAACGAATTGGGAGTTAACTGAGTTAACCCATTAATAGTGGATTTTCCCATTAAAACCTCCATTTATGAGGGATTTTCCATGGTTATGTTAAATAACCAGAGGGTATCTGAGTTAACCCTGAAAAAAATGGATTGTTCAGACGTTTTGAAATCTCAAAAATGGGGATTGAACCATCTTCAAAAACGAGATTTCATCCGAAGTTAGGATATTCCATGGGATAGTCCCAGAGTGGGTTCCTGAAATTCGACAAAGAGTTCAAGGGGAGATTACAAATAATCAATGGAATGCTTAGAGGGAAAACTTACAAGAAACCATTGATCCATGGACCATAGAATTCTAGCTCAAAATTCATCACAACGGATAGGGGCTTCGGTAATTCTTCGCTTTAACCACGTGTGGCATATATGACTTGAATCAAAAATGGGGAGATCACCAAATATCACATACACAAGAATGTCCTTTACAATATCAATGGGATATTCCCTTACATAGGCCTGGCCTTATATATGGTAGGTACCTCCAATTTAGGATCCTTTTTGGAGCTTTCACCAAGAGATGGCGAGATTTTTTCAGTCCAGCACGGTCAGCCCGGCGGAACAGCGCAGCTGGGGATCGCCCCGGCAACAGAGCAAGAGCCTGGAATTGCGGTGATTTGTTGTGGATCCCAAATATTTAGCTGTTTGTTGGGATCCTAGTCATATCTCAAATATGATCAAAAATAATGATGTATGCGGCAAAAAACAGCTATAAGATCCTATAAGATCTTATTTCTACGTATTGGGAAATCTGAGAAAATCGGGCATCACCTTCTAGGACCTTGCGAAAACCTGTGATGGAAATAGAACTGTGAAGTCATGAAAATAGAACGACCATGGGCGGTCAAACTCACATATACATGGAAAAAACCCTTTTGGTTACCCACTAGAAAATAAGGGATATTGAAGTTCGGTTCGCATGAAAAAAGAAACACACATTTCTGACCAAATCCCCATTAAACCCCCATGAACCCCTCACCAAATCCTCATGAAATTTCCATGAAATCACATTAAAACCCCATTCAATCCACTATTCATCCCATTCAATCACCCTTAAATCCCATTAAATCACAATGAAATTCCATTTACCAAGGGTGGTTTTTGTTTGAACCAAGTGGCTTCATGGTCGACAGGAAGTTTCGCACCGCCGCCATGTGCAAGGCTCCATCTTCGGGCCTGAGAAAGAAAAAACATGCAGATTTACTGTCATTTTTCAATGATTCCCCGAGAAAACCATAGGAAAATGGTGATTTAATGGGATTTAACGGTGATTTAATGGGATGAATAGTGGGATTTTCTTAGTGGGATTTAATGGGACTGCAATGGATTTAATGGTGAGTTTTCATGGGATTTCATAGGATTTCAATGGAAATACTTTGGAATAAAAGCGACTTGGAGGCGGGGTACCCAGAGCTTACTTTCGTGGGTTATCCCAGGTTCTGAACCCCCCGCAGTTGGGAACGGCACTTCCATGGGGAAGCCCAAAAAATAAAGGGATAGAGTGTGTATATAAATCCCTATTTTTATGGTTATACATAACTTATTTATTGGCTATGTATAGCAACCCCAAGTCATGGATAGAAAAGTTGGGAACCTGGAAATATTTGAGGTGAAGATCATCTATACCCTCAGGTGTTACCCTCTGGTAAACATACAAAAAGCTATTGAAAATCACCATTTATAGTGGATTTTCCCATTGAAAATGGTGATTTTCCATAGTTTTTTGTACGTTTACCAAAGGGTAATCATTGTTAATCCCATGCCCCCAAATATGAAACACCACCCATAAATTATGGTGGATGTCAGAGATGAAACCATGTTTGGGACCACACAATGGGGGGGGTTAAAATTCGGTGGATGGGATTACATTGCATGACTTATTTATTGGCTATTTATTGGCTATTTATTTATTTATATATATACATATACATATACCAGCCATATGTGGATTATAACTATGGTCCAATTGACCATGGCTATACCTCAGTGATACATGGGTGTAAATTGTAAATGTTGAGTCGCTGGGGAATTGACTGGCTACAGTATGTGGAGATTGTGGATGATGATGATTCAAGTTATTAGGTGACACTAAAAATTGATTTTAAGCGCTAAACACCCATTTTTATAAGGGACACTAGGCCTTCAAATTTGTTAGGATATACCCGAGAAAAAAATATGTTCTTCGAGTGATCCCACCCCGACACACTATTTTGACATAGTTTCTAACATACCATCTGACATACCATCTGACATTCTTTCTGGCATATACTTTGACATTATTCTATCTGACATTCTTTCTGGCATATACCCTGACATTCTACCCGGCATACTTTCTGGCATATATTCTGACATTCTTTTTGGCATTCTATCTAGAATTGTATCTGGCATCTATCTTGACATTCTTTCTGGCATCTATTCTGGCACTCTATCTGGCATCTTTTCTGACATTCTTTCCGGCATTCTATCTGGCAAATATTCAGAGGTGGGGAAAAATGGATTGAGATTTTGCCGTCAAAAACAGTAGGAATATGAAACTGAACATACAGGATGGGCCCCCCAGTTATAAGTTGGCTTATAAACCACATTTACATCCATTACCTATAGTTATATCTACCATAAACTATAGTTAAACCACTTACAAGGCAACTGAACACTATCTTAGCAAAAAATCTGCGGATCAGCCTTGACCCACCACGAATGCCCTGCTCTCGCCTCGAGTCACCGCTAGAGGCCAGCATAGCAAAGCCTCATGGCCGTTGGATGCATCACCGGTGTAAAAATCTCCCTATGTTTGCTGCTTCAAAATCCCACGATTAGTGCCAGTCATTTCCCCAACAAAATCCCACGAAAAAAATCCCAGTATTAATCCTAATGAATCACCATGAAATTCCATCAAATCAAGATGAAATCTCATGAAATTCTATATGAATCACCTTTAGATCCCTTTGGTGTCTCCTTGGTGTCTCCTTGGTGTCGCCATGTTTGTCATGTTTCGCCCCGCAACAGGCGTCAACGTCTTCCTCCTGGCAGCGATTCAGCGCCGTCACCATGCGTGCGCCTGACGCCAAGGAGCTGGGCGCTTTCAGAATGGGCTTCCCCAATGGTTCATTTCATGGGGAATATATATATATATCATATACATCATATAAAGTACCATGAAAGAAACCATATATATGCGATCAAATGGTATCATATATGATATATTTCATATGGTATCATGTGTATATATATATACATATATATATATATATATATATGGTGCCCCCCCCAAAAAAAACTACCATGGTTTTCTGTTTTTACTGCTATTTACAGTGCTTTTACATAACATTTATTATATATTATACACAATGGGCCTGATATGGGATATATGTCATCAACAATATGATCTAATGGGTATGTTTCATGGGATATAATGGGGAACCAATGCTTTACCCATGAATATATTTCATGGTAAATCCCATTGAATGGTTCTTTAAAGGGATTCCCCAGTGATTTTCATGATTCATGATTTCATATATCCCATGAAAATCCTTAAAAAAAAAACAAACATGAAAAGCGAGTAAATCACCCTGTAAATCTCCGACGTAATGAGCATTGTTCAACAATCTCAACAACATCATAGAATAGTATAGAACATATGTGAATATATGTTCATATATTCATGTTGGGGAACCAATGGCTTTAACATATGTGGTTCTTCACTGTTATTGAGGTGTAGTCCTGGCCCTTTTTGGGCTTAAGAGATCCAAAATCTACAGGAAACCATGGAGAAAAAACAGACTTTACCACCATGTTCATGGGAGTTCCTTAAGGGATTTCCTTAAAGAATTGAACTAAAAGAAGAAAACTCTGTGGAAGTTTATTGATCTGGGCAAATTACAATATTTCACAGCCATGAATTTTTAAAGGCTATTATGTGTGTGTATGTATATATATATGGTTGGTGGTATACCTACCCTCTGAAAAATGATGGACTTCGTCAGTGATGATGAAATTCCCAACTGAATGGAAAAGTCATAAAATTCCATCGTTCCAAACCACCAATCAGATATATATGGATTGTAATCAGCCAATACCCTCTGGTAAAGGTTTACATAACTATGGAAAATCACCATGTTCAATGGGAAAAATCACTTTAAAAAAATGGTGATTTTCCATATATATTGGGATAATTCCCCGATGATTCCAGGCTTCGGTCACAGTGAGGAACTCGCTGCGCAGATCGATTGGTAAAATCCGTCCTGGCAGCCAGGGACTCTTGAAATCTCCAGCGCTGAAACGAGCCTTGGGATACCAGAAATTCGGCAACTGGTGCATCGATAAATGGTGATTTCAATGGTGCTTTCATGGTGATTTAATGGGATTTCATAGGATTTCATGGTGATTTGTAATGATTTAATAGTGGTTTATAGTGATTTGTTGGTAATTTCATGGTAATTTATATACTGAAATGGTATATATATGTATATATATCATGATAAATTGTAATTTACAGATATTTATATACCAATATTTCATGGTGATTTGTATACTGAAATGGTAATTTTCAGATATAGACCAATATATAATGATAAATGGTGATGTATATGCTAATTATCTTGAATGACCTGTATAAATGACCATGACTATTTTTTTTATAAATGACCATTATAATGGTAGTGATTCATCACCATGATAGTTCATACAGAATGTATAGTATAGTTATACTGATAGTTCGTAATTTATCACCATACTTAAAATGATGTGGTTTTCTATTGTTACAATGGTAAATTTCTAATGTTATATGGTTCTATAGTAAATACAGTTGAATCATCCAATTATCTCTAAATTCACCATGGTGATTTCTTGCATGGTGATTTTCAGGGTATTTCTTTTTACAGCGCGAGGCAACTCAATGGTGAAAAAAATGGCGGGATTTGATGTTGATTTCAATGGGCGTTCATGGAGATTTCAATGGTGATTTAATGGAAGTTAATGGGATTTTATAGGATTTCATGGTGAATTGCAATGATTTAATGTTGGTTTATAGTGATTTAATAGTGATTTAATAATGATTTAATGGTGATTTAATGGTGATTTATGATGCTGTAAACTTTAATGTTGATTTAATGGGAGTTGATGGAATTTGAAGGTGATTTGATAAGATTTCATGGGATTTAAGAGGATTTTTGTTGGAGGGGAAATGACAGGGATTTAACAGGGATATGGATGGAATATCAATGAGGATATGATTGAGTTATTAATGGGATTTGATGGGATTTTAGAGGGAGAAAATAATACTTGAGGTAATTGGGATATAACCAACAATATGTTTTTCGGTGTTCACACCAACAGGCGTGACATTTTTTGCGGCGTCACATTTTCAATGTGCGTCTGACAAATGGAGTCTCTGTCGAAAATATCCCCAAATGCCCCAAGTGGAATGATATTTTCCATCAAATGTGACTGTAGAAAATATCCCCAAATGCCCCAAATGTGACTATCTGTAGAGAATATCCCCATGAAATTTTGGTACCCAAATGTCACTCACCATCTGGGATTCCCGACAGCTGAAATACTGCGCACCAACTCGGATCGAGGGGCTCCAGGGGCCCCGAATACGCAGGAATAGGTCGAAAAAAGTAGACCCAATATTTCACCCAATGCCATGAACCATGCCCCAATAGGTGAGCTTTATGAAGTTGGGATGTCTATAAAATGACCATGACATGGGTTGGTTGGGATGGTTTATGGCACTGGGTGTCCTACAGTTTGATGATTCTTTCCATTTTCTCCAGATGGTGGGGGAAAAAACTTCACAGCGGCACCCGGCAGATGGCTAGTTTGGTTTCGAAGTACCGTTGGATTTCTGGGGGATATATGGGGGTTTCCTAAGTCATGGGGGTACCCCAATAGCTGGACCGTTTCTAAGGGAAAATCGGAAAATCCTAGTAAAATTGATGGTTTGGGGGTACCCCCATGACTTAGGAAACCCCCATATTTAATGTGAGTTTGATGGGGTTATAAAGCAACAAACACAACTGCGAAAAACCGGTTTGGCATCCCTTTTGCTGCCATCTGTCTCGGATTTGTTCGGCGTGATTCCATCTGTTGAAAGTTGAAAACAGTGTTGCCTTTACCAGATTCTATACTAACCCTTCAAAAAGATAGATAATTAGATAGATATATGTTTAAAAAATAATAATTAACCATAATTAACCATAATTAACCATAACTAACCATAATTAACCACTAGTTTTGGACCGATTTTACTTGTTCTATCTTATTGGTGGCTGGCGCGTTACGGCCGGCCTTCTGTGGTAGCAAGCGGCACAGGCCTGGCCGATTTCGCCGTTTGGATCCGGTTTTGGATGAGGTTGTCGCTGCTGTTTACCATGGAAATTCATGGGATTTACTGGGGATTTACTGGGGATTTACTGGGCTAATCATCATTGAAACACAAGTGGGTTTAGTAATGCAATCACCCACCAAATGTTTGAATTCCATGATTATGACCACCAGATGATGATGATGATGATGATGATGACATATGATAATCACAAGAATAATACCATCCGGTAATTCGTTACATGGCTATGATATAGATGGCCATTTAGTTCGGTGATTTAGGGATTTAAAGTGATGATTGTCCATAGCCGCGTTAAATTACCATAGATGCATCTCTCGTTGGTGGGTTTATCATGTTTATAACTATAGTTGTATAGATTGCTATAATTGACGATTTATGATAAATGTGACTATAGAAATTTAACGGAACATCAATCAACTTCTAACTTTGGGGCGCCTGAAAATCCCCAATTTGGCCATTGAATTTGGCCACTGAAGTCACTTGGATCTGCCAATGTCCAGAACATGCCGTCATTTTGGGCTCAATGATTTACCCCACCTGGTTATGACTAGCAGTTGGCTATGTGAAATAGATGATGTTTATATGGTGAAATAGATGATAAATATTTGTGCTGATTGAGCTATTGGAAATGGTGATGTTCAAAAGCTATGTTAAATAGCTTTTGAGGGTAAGTCTTCAAATTTACGAGTTGACGGTTTTTTCCTGCCAATAGGTCATATTTCCAGAAGGGAGGTAAAAAAAAAAACAAAAAAACATGAAATTTCCATGAAGTTCCTCAAATCCTTCCTTTGGTCAAGTCATATTTTAACTTCTTGTTACCAGCGCTGAATCGCTGGCAACTGACTTCCCAGATCGCCCAGCTACTCCCAGGTACTCCCAGGTACTCCCAAGTCTCAGCGCGTGTGCACCTACTTCTAGCACTATCCCTCTAGTTTCACCAATTATTTGGTGTATACATGACATACCCTCTGGTAAACTAACACGGCGATTGAAAATGGCCCATTTATAGTTAATTTACCTACTAAAACTATCTAAAAGTGGTGCTTTTCCATTGTGAGAGTTAGTTTACCAGAGGGTAATATGATAAACATTCACCAGCCGTGCAAACCATCCCTGAATTGTTGGGTGTTCGGACCCAATGTCCAATAGGCTCCCATTGTTGAACTAAGGGAATTACTATGATTCCCACGGTGCAAGAGCAATATTGACTATGACAATGGGAATATATTACTCTATAATAATAGTTGATAATGGGAATATATAATATTATATGACTTTGATAATCCTTATGCGTATCCATCAACTATATCAACTATATCCGATAAGATGTTCCCATAAAATGCTTTGGAATACCACCAAGTTGTTGGTGGTTCATACCACCACACTTGTTCCTTGTTGTGTCTTGGGGTATCATGGCATTAAAAAACCATGGTAGATCATCAGTCTCCAAAATTTCCCGAAAAAATGTAGCTCAAATCAACTTAATTGGTTTACTATGGTTTAATATGGTTTAATGATGGGATGATTTGCTGGGATAATGATGGGATAATACTGGGATATTGATGGATATACCATCTGGTTATGACTAACAGTTCGCCATGGAAAATCACCATGCTGTTAAAAACGGTAAACCATCCAACTCAATGGGCCATGGCTTCCATGGCTATGTAACAAATAACCAGAGGGTAAATCACATCAAATCCATGGTTTTTCATATGTATATATATATATATATGTGTATATATATATATTGGCATGGCGTAACTTGGGATATCCACCCAAAAAATGACCGCCTCTGGCGCTGCGTTGCAACCGCAGCTGGGCGGTGACTTCCAGTGGCCGCAGCAGCGGCATCGGAAGACGCTCGAAGGTTTGGAGCAAATCCAACTCGGGCGACCTCGAAATACCAGGCATTTTAAAACGGAAACATGGTTAATATTATATAATGTTATATGGTTGATATTAATGGTTATATAATTGGTCATAAATATGAATGTTAATATTAATGTTAATACTAATGTTAATATTAATGGTTGATATATATATATATAGTTATATATATAGTTATATATATAGTTATATATATATAGTTATATGGTCATAAAATGCTTGATATGCAAGTGGTTTTGAATGCTTAAAAAAATGGTTGTATGTTTCGTTCATGGTTCCAAATGGGCTCATCTGATCAGTCTCGTCACCTCTAATTAAACTCTCATGCGGATATAGAAAATAAATGAAAATAAATGAATCCGTGGTATAAGTTAAGTAGAGAGGAATATGGTTATATAATAGTAATCCCCAAATAGATAGAAAAGGTTTATGTAGTGTATCACTGTTTTGCTGGGATTTCAGTCTTTTAAGTATCTTGGATGCATTCGAAATGGCGAATGTGAGGCGTTTCTGGAGTAAGAAAACGCTCGAAATGCTTCGAACTACTTGGATGATTCCCTAAATGGTTACCCGGCCTGGTAAACGTTTACAGTTTGCGAACTGGAAGCCATGGCCCTAATCGAAATAGATGGTTTACCTATTAAAAATGCATGGTGATTTTCTATAGCTATGTGACGGTTTACCAGAGGGTAGTGTTTGTTGGGGGTTTGTTTACCCTCGTTATTTTTATGATGGTTTCACCATGGTGTCACCCACAGAGAACTTATGATCACAGAGAACCGTGTTTCACCAACCACTTGCTGAATGGGATGATCCTCAAAAAAACCATCAGGAGTGATAGCTGAGTGAAGCATCATATTTATAAAGATAAAATAATATTTATGATAATAGATAGTTATATTTATGATCTGTAACTATGGACTTATGAAGATGTCTGATAGTTTATAGCTAAATTGCTTAAGAATAATCATTGCTTATATCTAGGCATGGCGATGTGGCTATGCCATCGTTGTGGCTATGCCATCTTCAAGCGACAACTGCAACCGATGGGAAAGTTCTGATCCACCAATCATTGGAGTTATCGAAATCGCCAAAAAAGTGGAAGTTAATGGAAGTTCACATGGGAATTTAATGGGATATTGATTGGGATTTATAACATGTTCTAACCAGCAATATATATATATATACATGTGTATATATATATATCTGTGTATATTAATATATATATATACATGGAATTTGCATATTTTTTGGGGGAAAAGAAACGACAAGTCACCAAAGATGCCATTATTGGGGCTCCCAGCCCATGGTTCATCACTGCCCATGGCACGAAGGCCCAGGCTTGTCAAAGGATGAAAAAAGTTATGCCCCAGTCGGTGATTTCGTTTCGCTTTTGACCCATCCCTATGTCCTCCATATCGGAAGTATACCCTCTGGTAAACCTACAAAAAGCTATTGAAAATGGCCATAGAAATAATGGATTTACCCATTAAAAATGGTGATTTTCCATAGTTATGTTAGTTTACCAGAGGGTATCCCCATGTTTCATGGGCTTAGAAGGCTTGGTTTATCCGAATGTTTATCAGTGTTGGTTGCAGAGACCCTGGTTTAACCTGAATGATGTTCTTTGCTGATTGGATTTCTGTGGTGAAAACATGGTCCAAAGTCGAAGTGTTCTTTAGTTCCGCCTTGAACTTTAGGGCCCAGTTTTCTAGTCCACCATTTGTCCCAACTGGCCCAACTAAAGCTCCTGAAGACAGGTACTACTCGGATCGATGAAATACAGGTATTAAACCAGGGGTTCTGGGTGGCTATTTAGTGGTATAGAGGGATGGTATTGTATAATAATGATTATATACTACTTGAAGGTCCTTTACAAAAAAAGACAGAAAAGCGGCGATTACCTACGGTCACTGTGACTGTCCAGCGAGTTTCTCCGAGCCAAGAATTGGAGCGTTCAGCGAAATCACAAGTGGTTTTTTTTAAAGCCGCCGGGGCTGAAAATTGTTCAGACTCAATTTTTACCAGCCGATTTGGAGGATTCATAAATGATAACCCATCATTAGCCATCATTAACTAACCGTCATAAACTTGCTGATCTCATTTGATCTTTGCCATCAAAAAAAATCTATGGACCCGATCCCAAAGCTGATTTAAGGACTGCGCCATAAATAAATAGCTGATGATGTCTCCCCGGTGAAAAAACAGCATGTTTTCGTGAGGTAAATTGATCATTTGCAGTTCTTGAAACATGATGTCTGTTTTTAGGTTGATGATGTCCCAGATGTCTGATCATTTGAGGCTCTTTGAAACTGTAAATGGATCAGACATCTTCCGAAAAAAAAAAAGCTGCCTGTGTCATCAATCTCCAACGTTGATGCCTCAAAAAACCTGCGACACATGACAAGCGATTCGGTGTATGTTTGAATTCTGCGGTCTGAATATATCATCCCCTCTGGGAATCAAACACTTTTGCTATGGAAAATCACCATGTTTTAGTTCGGTAAATCATCAAACTAAATCGGCCATGGTTTTCAGTTAACCAAAAATCACCGGCCATCGGCTAGTCCTTGGGGATCCTCGGAGCCACCGCCCGCCGCCATTGTCGCAACTCCTCGTGGCCGTGGCCATTGTAACAACAGCCCTGTCCGGACGCGTGAGTTCAGCATTCTGCACTCTTGTCAGCAGGCTAGATGGCTGGGAGCCAAGCCGTAAGCCCCTTCCACTCATAGCGCGGACTGGTGACCATCTGTGGAAAAAAAAAAGGTAAACGAATTGACGGCTTTGAGGGATTCAAAAAGATCTGGTTCGGATGATGTGAACAAATGACAGAACAACCATGTTCTCAGTCACAGCATAGAAATCCTGAATCTGGGCAGCAAAGCCTTCGATTTGAAAAGGAAATGATAAACCAAAACTGACGAAAACCACCCATCTCAAGATTCCCAGCCAGAAGGATGGTTCAAAACTCTGGAAACCACCAGTTCTTGCTTCAATATGTTTTATCTATGTTTGTCTCTCATCTTTGCTGGCTACACTATGTTTATCTATGTTTATCTATGTTTATCTATGTTTATCTGTGTTTGTCTACGTTTATCTATGTTTATCTATGTTTATCTATATTAAACATCTGGTTGGTGGTGCAACAATCATCTTGAAAAATGATGGAGTTCGTCAATGCGAAGGATGACATCCCATATATGAAATGGAAAATAAAAATGTTTGAAACCACCAACCATTTATCTATGTTTATCTCTCATCTTTGCTGGTTACACTATGTTTATCTATTTTTCTCTATGTTTATCTATGTTTATGGATGTTTATCTATGTTCATCTATGTTTATCTATGTTTATCTATGTTTATAAAATGTTATAAAGTCCCTACTGGAAGATTTTTCTTTTTTTTCGTACCAAGTTCGATGTAACATCCTTGCCATATCCACGGGCACCAGGGGACTCACAGAATTCTTACGCAACGACCAAAAATCATCATGCCGCCGCCGTAAATTTCCGACCATGCTGCTGGTGATCCTGCTGCTTACGCCCAAGAAAAAGACAGCAATATATGGTAAAACTCCAATAGTTGAACCCGCTGAGCCTGTGAAAAACCTTAAGTTGACCTTTTTACTTGGAGTTTGAGTAAAGCTGAAAGACTGTCGTTGTTGATTGGCCGAGTTAATTACAACCATTTAAATTTAAAACCATTTAAACCTTGGAAAATGATGACATTTGTGACTGTCATCCTTTCCAACCTATAAAACAACCATAAACAGCTGTGATCACCGAAGCATGCGATCCAACTGGCCAGCACCTGGTCGTGTCTTGAAAGTTTAAAGTTTTGTGTCAATACACCCGGGTTTCCATAGACCCATGAGGGGCAGTCAGGCACGATGCCACGATGC
>CAMXCT020003113.1:216054-248554 GCA_947184155.2 Cladocopium goreaui | reverse complement strand
TGCTGAAACCCTCGGTAATGGCATGATAGTCCACGACAGATGGCAACAAAATCATTACCACGAACTAAAGAAATGGGAGATATCTGAGATGTGATAGAGGTAGGAGGTCATTAATCATCTGGGGGTTATCAGAATACATGGTATGGGTCGAAATGGAAACTCACCGACAAAAATTGCCCATTTTTGGTGTGGTCCCTCTATTTTTCTATGATATATCTTGAGGCAGTTTTAGATTCGCATGCTCTGCGGAATTTGTCGGAACCATGAATAGCCATTTGGTTCCAAGCTTTGTAGCGAATCTGCTTGTCATCTGTCGTTCATGCCTCGAACTGCAAAGATGGAGCGGCATCTGACATCACTCTATCTAGTTACCAGCGCTCTCCTGCAACATACACCACAAAATCTTCACGAGAAAAAAGGTTTGTTTGAAAATTTAGGACAATTATCCCTAATTCCCATGGATTATCGTCATTTTCCCGATTTAATCTTGCTAATACGCAGTTGAAGCATTCTTGCAGCGTACTTGCTGTGAACAAACCACTGAAGCCCTATCACGACATGTCGAAGAGAGCACCGTTCACCTGCATGTTGAAGCAGGATCTCTAGAATTAATTGTACCCTCTGGTAATTTAACATAGCTATTGAAATTTCCATTTATAGTTGATTTTCCCATTAAAAATGGTGATGTTCCATAGTTATGTTAGTTTACCAGAGGGTATTTGAAAAACAAAAGCTTCCAAGCCCGTCTCAGCTTGACAGTTCAGCAATGGCAGCGGAACCCGAGTCGTCACGGAACCCAAAAATTTACTTGCAGATTCGGCCAGCTGGTTGACCAAAGGTTGGGATACATATAGTCATATAATACCCTCTGGTAAACTAACATAGCTATGGAAAATCACCAGTTTCAATGGGTAAATCCACTATAAATGGTCATGTTCAATAGCTATGTTAAATTACCAGAGGGTAGTCATATAATAGTCATATAGTTGGATTCTTTTGATACGATCCAGCTGGTCAGAAATCCTTGCAGAGTATAGCTGGTGAGTTATAGAATCTCCCAATTTTTACACCCGTAGCTGACCTGAAAATTCGGATCCATCAGAGAGCACAAAAAAATGGTGAGATCTTCCATTTAAACACACAAAATCTCATCCCTTACCAAACATTCACCTGCAAACATGACGCTATCGGCTATTTCTCGGGTGAGCCTGCCCTATTGCTCAACTGGTCGCCTTAGCACCTTGCTATCTTTGTGACCCAGCAACCGTGCTATCGGAGATCGGTACCCGTGTGGAGTGGGGTGTTCAGCGGGGTTCAGCCCGGGATTTGGTAGCTATGAATGTTCATCTCAAAAAAGAATATGGGAAACTATCCCATAGTCATCATAATCCAATCAAACCCCATATAATAAGTGGATGACTGGGGTATATGAATGGGATCCATGGCACACCATATATCCATTCATATTCTATGGAAAAATCCCATGAAATCACATTAAAGCTAACTTGATCCACCTAGTAACGACCCTGGAGAAACCCCTGCAGCTACAGTGAAGATTTCCAGTGGCTGCAGCTCTGGTCACTGTGGTCATGTCATTTCTGTGGAAATGTCGATCCTGTGGCATTTGGTCTGTACATGCGTAGTGAATATAGATATAGTATAATATATATATATATATCATATATCATATCTCATATATCATATATTGTGTATATGTATATCATATATTGCATATATATATATATACATACACAACATATACATAGCGTACACATTGAGAGAGAGAGAGATATGGCAATAGCCTTTCTTCATCGAATCGTCCACCTTCTTGGCAAATAGGCTTTGAACCCTTTGGCCCCGGGACCGCACATCACGCCCGCAACGTCAACAGCAGGAGCCCTTGCAGCAACTTCAGGCACAGATAGGCACAGCCACATCTGGGGTCATGCCATCCTTAATGTTCAAATCACGGTGCCATGAATCCCCGTAATTGTGATGTTTTCTTGCTTGGGGATTGGATAAAAATAGGCAATTCGGAGACCAACCATACTGAGTTTTCATCGGTTGAAGGATAAGCTTTTACTGCGTTTACCCCAATATGTCAGGGTATAAATCATAGTTTCCTGTAGATGTTCCATTCAACTAATCCATTGATGAAAGGAAGAACCTGTTTAAAGATGTCAAGAACTAGCCAGAGCTTCCAGTTTTCGTGTTTTTTTTTGGGGGGTCATGTCCAGATCCAGGAATGGACACTTTGGGAAAGAACCAGGGAAATTAACATGATTTAACTAATCGATGCCTTGGTCAAAGGAGCACTGGAAACATTGGCTCTGAATTTTGTTGCTGCATCCCTGCTCCATTGTCAGGGTAAGTCCTCAAGCTTAAAAATTGCGCAGCTCCGCTCGAAGTTCGACTCTGAAATTCTACCGCAATGTAACTATATCCTGTTGCGGTAGGTAGGAGCCTCTCTGTTTTCGGCGATCATTAAATGAATCACATATGCAAACATGTTTCTCCAAGACATGGCATGCTTCTTGGGAGTGCAAACCTCATAAGAAGTATTATGAGTTATATATATATATGCTTAGAAAATGGTACTGCATGAGTGTTATAATATGGTATCTTCTTGGATTATTATGGTTGTATATAACCATTTGATACCATTTTATAACCATTTACTAACTGGGATGCAGATCGTAGCAAACCAACCAAACAAACTGATTTGTATATATATATATACATGCTTATCAACAAATACATATATGTACGTATATTTACATGTATCTAAATGTATTTACATATATTTACATTTATTTACATGTATATATATATACAGATATTTGCAAATATATATATATACATATATGCCGATATACATATAGTTTTACATATATATATATATATGTGTAAATACATACATACATTACATTACATTACATTACAGTACATTACATTACGTTACATTACATTACATTACACTACATACATACATACATTACATACATTAATACATACATACATGCATGCATGCATGCATGCATGCAGACATACATACATACATAGATACATACATACATACATTACATAAATACATACATAAATAAATACATACATACATACATTACATTACATACATTACATACATTACATACATTACATACATTACATACATTACATACATTACATACATTACATACATTACAGACATTACATACATTACATACATTACATACATTACATACATTACATACATTACATACATACATACATAACATTACATTACATTACATAACATTACATAACATTACATAACATTACACAACATTACACAACATTACATAACATTACATAACATTACATTTCATTAAATTACCATACATACATACATACATGCATGCATACATACATACATACCATTACATACATACCATTACATACATACCATTACATACATACCATTACATTACATACCATTACATACATACCATTACATTACATACCGTTACATTACATACCATTACATTTCATACCATTACATTACATACCATTACATTACATTACATTACATTGCATTACATACATACATACCATTACAGTAGATTACATTACAATACATATATACATATATACATATATACATGTATGCATATATACATATATACATATATATGTATACATACATTTATATATACATATATACATATACACATAAATATAAATATATATACATACATATACATATATACATAAGTATATATATACGAATATATATATATACATGTATATATATACATATATATATACATATATATATACATATATATATATACATATATATATACATATACATATATACATATGTGTACATACATTTACATACATGCACATATATTTACATATATTTACATATGTTTACATGTATTTACATATATTTACATATATTTACATATATTTACATTTTTACCTATTTACATATGTACATATATAAATATATTTACATATGTGTAGATATATTCGCATGTATTTTCATATATGTACATTTATATTTACACATATTTACATATTTACATACATATATATATTTACATATATTTACATATATTTGCAATTACATCTACATATATCTACATATATGTACATTTATACATATATGCATATGTACATTTAAAAACTCTTTCTGCATATATGTACATAAATTCACATGTATTCACAGATATTTACAGATATTTACATATATTTACATGTATTTGCATATATTTACATATAATTATTTACATATATTTACATATATTTACATATATGTACATATATTTACATATATTTACATATATTTACATATATTTACATATATTTACATATATTTACATATATTTACATATATATATATACCTATGTACATGTGTATATATATATACTGTACACATTTACATAATTGTGTATAATTATGTTTACATGTATATATGTTTATATAATAGCAACTATACAATAAATTGCTATTGGAACTATACAATAGTTCACATACTGATTGTGTATAGTTGTATGGTACATATCACAGCAAACAGAGACCTCCTTGCTGGAAAGAATCACCTCTGCCAAAACGTTGTGTTCTCGTCACCGGTGGCGGCGACGCAGCGCGTAACTCGACGCAAGCCGGCGCGAGTGCCGCAATGGGCGAAAAGCTCCTCCCAGGAGCGAAATTCCCCATTTTTGGAAGTTTACCATTTAAAGAACAGAACGGGACCTCCTGGGAGTGCAGTTTTGCCATGGTTTAAGGTAATATGTGAAGAGGTTTTACTGCGCTCCCAGATGCCTTCTTACACAAGAATCTGACACAGGCCCCTACAAACTACTTGCATACTCTTTGAAGGGTGGCCCCACAAATTACTTCCACACTCTTTGGAGGAGGACGAAACCCAAAAAAACAAAAAAACAAAAAAAGAAAAAACAAAACAAAAAACAAGAAAATCTTGGAAAAAACAAAAAAACAAGAAAAAATACAATATGTCCATACTCTTTGGAGAGGGGGGGAACTACACAAGAGTCCGTAAATATGTTTTTTTAAGGATTGTTTTGCGTTTTGCTTTTTTTTGTTTTTCCAATCTTTTTTTGGGTTTTGGTTTTTCCAATGTTTTTTGTTTTTTTGCCTGTTCCTATGTTTCCTGCCTGCTGCACCGTTCGGTCTACCGGATTTGCAGGGACCATGGTTTTTTCGAAGCAAGGAGTGCCACCAAAAGGATAAAACAATATTGCATCTTTTTCAAGGAAAGTTGCATAAAGGCATGCCGCACTGTGCTCAAGGAATGCAATGGTTTCTTCAAGTGGAACTGCTTTTTGAAGAATACCTTTTCAAAATAATGCGTGACTTTCTGCAAGGAATATTATTATTGTTCAAATGACCATTCCATGGAGTCATACTGCACTTTCTTACAGAAACATCACCCTCTTTCCAAGGGATTGCTATACATATATATATGAAAAGGTTCCCTTTAGTACAAGAGCTTAAACAATGCCATACTCTTTCACAAGGACTGCAGTGTGCCCTGAAGGTTACTTTCTCAAACGAATGCCACACACTTTTGAAAGCAATACTGTGTATACATGTAAAAACTATTGATATATTTAAAAAAAAAACATGTAGTGAAATATGCTATCTTAAAATAATGGTATTATTTTCCATTTGAATGTTGTTTCTTTTGTCGAAGGAAGATTGCCTAACACCATTGTTCAAGCTAATATATTTAATGAAATCATCATGTACTTTGTTAAAGGAATGCCGCACTCTTGAAAAAGTAATGTGTATATTCATTTTTTTCTTTGAGAGACGCTACCCTTACCTGAAATAGTACTATCTCTATGGAAGACATACCCTATGCGTTCCAAAATATATGGAAGACATGGTGCAGTCTTTCTAAAAGGAATGCTGTGCACATCTCAGGGCCCTGCTTCACAGTAATGATGCACTTTATCAAAGGAATGTTGCCCTCTCTGTGCCTTTATAATCTGAGTTGACACTTTGTTTAAAAAAACACCGTTTTTTAGAAGAGAACAGCATGCTTATCCTTATAAAACGTTCCGTATCTCTTTAAGATGCAGGAAACTCTGTCAAGAAGATGCAGTACTGCTTGGGAACAAAAAGAAATCTCCTGTCAATCAAAAGTATTGCTTCCTCTTGTTCATGCTTTGCTATAAAGACATGCCGCATAGAAGCAAACACCACCCTATCGTTGAGCGTGGCGCAAACGGCCAAAATTGAATTCCACTTCTCTTTGATATTCAAGTACTTCCATTATATATATATATGTATATATATATATTATATTATATATATTATATATATATATTATATATATTATATATATTATATATATTATATATACCCTCTGGTTATGACTAACAGTTCGCCATGGTATAGATGGCCCATTTCATAGCAAAAATGGCTGGTTGTCCAGTTGTCCCAGCATATTTCTACGGAGAGCAAAAAATTCTCGCTGACGAAACATTGCTTTTCAGGTCCTTGCAGTTGAAGATATTTTTTTGCCGTAGAAATTTGGAGATGTGCCGAAGACACACAAGACTTGAAGCCAAAAGTTCTTCCACAATACATACCGCCTATATACCTATATATATATATATATCCTTATATATATATATAGCTCTATAACTGGTACGCCTCAAAAGTAAGACAAACATCAACAGATGTTTGAAGTGACTCATTCTCTACATCATTCAATACATAAAACGTGCCAAAAAGCGCACTCCCACAAAGACCCGGAATCTTAAAAATTGGCCATGGTTGAAATAGGTTGAAATATGTTGAAATATGGCCATTGAATCCAAAAATCTATGGTAACTTAACAACCAATGGCCATTAAACCAAAATTTTGAAGTAGGAACGGCCGTCTCCCATTTTCGCATGCGCTGGGCCTGTGGGTGATAACATCCAAACTTCACACTTTTTACTGAAAGAGTGACAAGTTGAAGCGTGTCTATCTTTTTGGGGGGTTACTATAAAACCATATCCAAATCTACTTTAACATGGATTCATGGTGAAAAATTTTTGTTTCTATATCCTCAACCAAAAAAAACTACCCTCTGGTAAATTAACATAGCTATGGAAAATCACCATTTTTAATGGGAAAATCCACTATTGATGGCTATTTTCAATAGCTATTTTGACATAACCAGAGGGTAGACCTATGATTGGAACTGTTGGTCCTACTGTGTGACGAGCTGTGGATACGCTGACATTTTTTTCAGGCTGACATCTCCAACCGCCAGTTCATCCAAACTGTCTAAGTCTGCAAAAAATTGTCATGTGTATATTCTACACATATTATGTAGATATATATATATATATATGGATTATCTTATATATATATGTGCATGCATGCATATAGATATATATATATATAATTATATATATATTGTTATATCATATTATATTATCCCATTTTAAAAAAAAAAAAAAACGCCTTCTCCCCATCCCGGGCAGGCCTTCTTTCCAGGCTCTAGACAGATTTGGAACGGCGACGCGGCGCAACGGACGCCAAGCTGCGGGTGTTGAAGTGGATGAAGGTCCTCTCCACAGGCCTTGGGGGATGAGTTTGGGATGGGGCTGATGGGGCTGATGGTCCTACCATATATAAGGCCTATGTTTCAGGCCTATGTAAGAGAATATCCCCACAATTCATATGGCCCAAAATATGGTACTTACTAACGTACCTCCAATTTAAGATCCTGGAATTCCCATTGGTTGATGGTTTTGGGATGTTTGGGGTCGGAAAAATTTTCCATCTCTGCACTTTGCACATGTTCTAAGAGAGGAAATCACATGATTGGATGATCACATGGTTTTATGGATATATGGTTACTTTCTGGTAAACTAACATAACTATGGGAAATCACCATTTTTAATGGGAAAATCCACTATAAATGGTCCATTTTCAATAGCTATTTTGACATAACCAGAGGGTATCTTTCGATAGTTAAAGATAAGCCGCCAATGGATGTTGTACGTCCAAAAGCTGTTGACCAATGACGATCATGGCAAGACTGCGGCAAAAGAACGGGTCAAAAGTTTCCTACCCTTCTATTCAGCCCAAAAAAGCTGGGTTTTTTTGGGTGTTCATCATAACTTTACCCCACAAATACCCTCTGGTAAACGTTTACACAACGAACTGGAAAATCACCATGCTATTTTCCATGGGTAAATCAACTATTTCTATGGCAATTTTCCATCCCTTATTTGACATCACTTGACCCTGAAATCCCTGGAAGACAGATCCCAGTGTGTTCACCCTATCATAGAAGGGGTTGTCTCAAAAGTTGAAGCCCCTCCTCCATCCCTTGCTGCAGCATCATCATCATCATCATCATCATGAATCATGAATCATGAATCATGAATCATGAATCATGAATCATGAATCATGAATCATGTTCATCTTTTATAATGGCCGTACGTGCCAGGTTCACAACTTTCATGCTTGTTTTAAGGGACATACATCGAAGCCAGGTCGTGTGAATCCAAACATCATCACTACGCTTACGCTTACAGTAGCCCTCTGTTTTTTTTGGATCATGATCCCATAGAGAGGGTTGAATCCCATGCGGAAGGACACACCATAGATCTGATGGCAATAGCCCATGGTTGTTGGTTGCATACCCCACATATCATCCTAGTGTTAATGTCCCAAAAATTGTGTGAATCCCGAGTTGACTCCCCATGTTTGTTGCGAATTCTTGGAGTTCTGAAACCCCTTCTGACGCTAGTAACAATATCCAATCATCTCCGATTTTTGGGTGAAATTCCTATGAATCAGTGGATTGGTTTAAGGGAAAAACTACAGGAAACCCATAGATTTTCCCATTAATCAGTGGATTTTTCCTGCAAATTTTCCCTTAAAAGCCTTAAACCAATCCATTGAATGAAACTCACCATGTTCACCTCTTGTTGCCCAGGAGCATCGTAAAGTGCCGCTGGAAGTTTCTGTACAGGTTGCAGAAAGAGGCATCGGAGTCAGAGTCAACGTCCTGCAGCCGGCTATGCGGGATCACGGATAGTGATAAAAAAAATGATGAAAACGTGATCTGGTTGGTGGTTGACCTACCCCTCTGAAAAATATGAGTGCGTCAGTTGGGCTTACTATTCCCAATATATGGAAAAATAAAATTCATGTTCCAAACCACCAACCAGTACAAAAACCAGAGGCACTTGGTAATTTTGTGTTGTTTGCTGTAATTATTGCTGCTGTATTGGCGTTATGGCCATTTTTTCATAGGGGTTTTATCATGATCAACCAATGGAGTTTAGGGTACCCCAACGTTCCAAACAATCCCTAATATGTTCGATTAAATATACCCTCTGGTTATGTCAAAATAGCTATTGAAAATTGCCATTTATAGTGAATTTTCCCATTAAAAATGATGATTTTCCATAGTTATGTTAGTTTACCAGAGGGTACATAAATTATAATTTCAGAAATATGGTATAGTTTTGTCCATTTTTTAGGATCTATTAAAAAAAAAACACACACCATTCCCGTGGTGGAAAATGTGCAGCAACGCCTGGAACTCCAATTCAGGCCACCTGAATCGAAGTCGGAAAGGTATCAAGCTGATGGAAAAAACCCATGGAAAATCCGGGAAAGAAATCGATATCAGCTGGATTGTCCGATTGTCCATCGGAATTCCCGGTGATGAGGATATATCATCGATATGCTCCATATCCGATGATTTTCCATTATATTCGCTTTTCATGTTATTGTCCATATTAGCGATATTAGCGAATATCATGGAAAAACATGGGATATATGGAGGATATGGAGGTTTACTTCGCTGGAAAATCCCATGGTTATCCCAGTTTGTTTTCTGATTCTGGGAATTTCATGAAACAACGGGCTGGTCTTTTCACAGGTGAAACCTGGGATGGTCAAGTTACCCTCTGGTAAACTAACATAGCTGTTGAAAATAACAATTTTTAATGGGAAAATCCACTGTAAATGGTCCATTCTCAATAGCTATGTAACAAATTACCAAAGGGCAAATAGGAGTACGACTTCTTATGGTTATAACACCCTTAAAAAAATGATGTTTTCCCATGAAAATAGCATGGTGATTTTCCATTGTTTTTTGTAAACGTTTACCAGGCCGGGTAAGTTACCTTGGTATGTTTGGTATGGTCATCCATCCCACAGGAATCGGGATCGATGACTATCCCACCAAGACGGGCAAGTTGCCCCAGTGTTGACCCATGGCACATATTAGTTTCTAAAAAGAAATTACGTGTTTGGGATTTAAAAAAAGAGCATACCCGCTTGTTCCGAAAATAGAGCCGTCTTTTCATGAAAATGACTGCTGATTGATGCTGCTTGACCAAACAATGATGACTATTGATGCGGAAATTGTGAAGATGTTTCCAAACAACAATTGTTTTTTTAAAATAGTGTGGATGAACCAAAAAGAATCGTGGAAAATGGTATTACCATCTGGTTATGACTAACATAGCCATGGAAAATGGTCCATTTATAGATGGTTTACCTATTAATAGCATGGTGCTTTTCCATAGTTAATTAGTTCAACAGGTGGGACATGTTTCCCGAAAATGAACGGCCTCCCAGCTCCAGACCGCCAAGCCAAGAGGGGTGGCTTGGCCAGTGCTACCACCCTCTGGTAATTTGACAGTTTGTGATGGAAACTGGCCATAGAAATAGTTGATTTAACATGATTTAACCATTAAAAATGGTGATTTTCCAGTTCGTTATGTAAACGTTCGGCAGAGGGTAAGACTCTGCTATGTGGTCAATATCCTGATTCTTAAGTTGAGTCGGCTCTCCATCCCCTCGAAGGATCTTCCCCAATCTCCAGCAACATTGGAATTCTCGCAAGAAACCAAATGTTTCTTTCTCACATACCCCCCAGTAAATAAACATAGACCCTGGCAAATAGGGGGTGGAAGATTAGTTTCCACTAAAATTACTGTACTTCGAGTGATCCCCACCGTGACATATTGTTTTAACATTGTATCTGGCATCCATTCTGACATTTTTTCTGGCATTCAACCTATCTGACAGATGTTCTGATTTTCTATCTGGCATCTATTCTGACATTCTTTCTCACATACTTTCTGGCATGATTCTATCTGACATTATTTCTGACATTCTATCAGGCATTCTATCTGACATCTCTTCTGCCATTCTATCTGCCATTCTATCTGACATTCGATCTGACATTCCATGTGACATCTTGCAGTCGAAATGGCGGTCCCGCAGTGCCCACTGAGATCTGGCTCTCGCAGTTCATCATAAAAAAAATGACCACGGTTTCTTATTGCTTTCTTAGTAAAGTTGCCATGCATTGGTGGCATTCCCCATTTGTGCGACAACCCCGCAATATGTTTGGATATGTTTGGTGTGATATGTATGTATATATATATATATATATATGTATCCCATTAGTGCATCGGGGTAAAACCGTTGATTTTTAGTGTATCAATCTACTATATTGGCTCAAGAAAACCGGATGGTTAAACCATATGAAACCATTCATTAATATACACCATATATTGTATATATATATATGTATATTATATATACATCTATGAACCATATGAAATCCATCCTACAAGCCGCTACCAAAAAGAAAACGAAGTTTCCAGGTTTCCGAACTCCACGGGCTCTGTCGATCCTGTGACCTGTTTCTCCACCTTGCCACGGAAAGAAATCAGCGCCTCTCATGGGATATGAAAATGGTGGGAGTTCAAAAGCAAAAATGGTGATTTAACATGATAAATTGAATATTGATAGAATTAATATTTAATGGAATATTAATGAATATGAATGGATATTAATGAATATTACTTGTGGTCATTTAGCATAGCTTTGGAAAAGCACCATTTTTGACAGGTAAATCATCATGAAACATCTACAAGTGGGCTATGTTCCATATGTCAAATAACCAGAGGGTAAGGGGAATTTCAGCAGCAAAGCTGTTAATTTTGATTTGAATTTGGCTTTGGATCTATTGATGGATGTTAATAGAATTTAATAGATATGAATGGGTGCTAAAATCTTAATGGTTTTCTGTGGATATGAATGGAATATGAATTGGATACGTTAACAGGATACAATGTATATAAGATTAAACGAGAAAAAGACCATCTCTGATGGGGTTTTCACCAACCAAAATGGTGATATAATGAGGCTATGTCATGGGATATGATGGAACCTGAGTCTTGGGATATTGATGGAATATTGGGGTGTAGCCTAACTCTCAGATTAAGAGATTCAACTGATAAATGATGGTTGAGAGGCCATAGAGAAGCCGTTTTTGGACTGAGCCTCTGGTCATGACTGGCCAAACTGCCGAACTGGAAAATCAACATTTCAAAAATGCTAAATCATCGAACTAAAAGGGCCATGGCTTCCATATCTTCCATGGCTATGTTGGATTACTGGTGTTGAAATCGCTAGGTGAACTGGGCTCAAATATAGGAAACCAAGTGCTAACACGGATAGAAATTCTACATCGGGACAGAGCCAAAATTATCAACTGATGTCATGGGTTTGTGAGAACCAAAGATAGGAATAAAACATATAACTTACTTATCCTTGATATCAAAAAAAACACAGGATAGAAATGGATAGAACCAGCTTTTTTGATGTCCCTATTTTGTGGGGCGAGAAGGGCGTGACCACTCCGGATAGACCTTCAAATCGTCGATGAAGTTGTAAAACGATGCTGGCCCCTGACGCGACACTCGGAGAAGCTGCAGCACGCTAGCTATGGCTGGGGAGACATTTGTTGATGGGCGATTCCGATTTTCCCGCAGCTGGCTGGGGTTTCTCGTGCATCAATGTGGTACCCTCTGGTAAACTAACATAGCAATGGAAAATGTACATCAGATACACTCTGGTTATTTAACATAGCCATGGAAAATGGCCCATTTATAGATGATTTTCCCATTGAAACCTCCATTTAGAAGGGATTTTCCATGGCTATGTTAAATAACCCAGATGGTAATAACAATTTGGAGCATCCTTCAGCTGCCGTTTCAGCAACCATGACTGAGGGTCATAATAATTACATCATCCCAGTTCTGAAAACCACATTCAAACAGCGGCCTTTTTGGGTGAAGATCATCGTTGGATCATCTTTGGATCATCTTGGATCCTCCAGCAATTTGCATTTGAAAACATATGCTGATTCCAGTACATTATGTGTATATATATATATATCAATTATATATCAATAACGGCGAGCTACCAAACCACGAAGGAAAAATGGATAAAAAGCCTCGAAGCACTTGGGATCCAAAGCCTAAAGCAGCCTCGATTGGTGAATTCACTGCCAAGGACAGCATGGGAAAAATCCTCTTGGGTGTGTAAATCCTCCAATTCCTCGAAAAATTGGAGGATTAGCATTCCAATAAATTATATTAAATTATCCTATCAATTTATCCTATCAATTTTATGGAGCTATAAATTGGTGAATCTATAAATTCATAGATTCCATCCATTTCCATTGATCGAGCGCGACATTAGTCAAGAAACCACAAGAAACCACAACAATCAGTGATGTGCCAATGTTCAACAACTAGTGGTTAATGTAACTGGGCATTAAAAAAATATATGGTTAATCTATAGTTAAAGCCTTATTAGTCCAAACAAGTTCGTGTATTCCCCCGAAACAAAACAAGTGTGTTTGTTTTCCGTCCCGGTATTGTCAAAAGCTGAATTCAACTAGTTCAACCCCGCTCCTGTCCACAATACGAAGAGCCTGGAAAATGCATAGGTACCTACAGCAATATTCTAGCCTCATCACCTCCTCCAACTGATATGATTCTATCACCCCACCCACCTATGAAAACCGCTAAAATCCGCTGGAACATCTGGAACCTCGGGGTCTCCAAAGCAATTACCCTCCGGCGTCGAGTCACCTGCAACCTGCAGCAATCTGTCGCTGAGAAATTCTCGCTGTTTATGGGAAGTAAAAGGGCATATATGCTGGCTAAATCCGGCAAAAGATGTGAAAATAGACATATATATATATAATTATATTATATATATATAAATATTATATTATATTATATTATATTATATTATATATATATTATGTATTATATATATATTATGTACTATATATATATTATATAATATTCTATATATATATAATATTATAAATATTATACATTATAATATGTATATATATTATAATATTATATATATATTATATATAATATACATTATAATATATATACATATGTATATTATTATTATATATATATATTATATATAATATATATTATAATATATATAATATATTATTTATTTATTATATATAATAATATTATATTATATATCTATTATTATCTATATATATATATTATATCTATATTATACATATATGTGGTCTGGAATCTACCAATATAAATGGCTATTGACCCTCTACTTCTATTGGCTTTAGAACCCCACGGAGTTGCTGCTTAATGCATCTGTGAATCCCCAATGGAAAATCACCATGCTATTGATGGGTAAATCAACGAAATTTCGACTGGACCATGTTCAAGTTCGCAAACTGTCAACGTTTACCAGAGGGTACCCAGGTTTTGACAGAATTCGATGTTTGACCGTGTTTCCTTAAAGGTTCACCAGCAACCATATATTAACCATATATTAACCATATATTAACCAACCAGTTGGGGTACAATCATATGTTCACCAATGATGTTCAATCACCAATGATTTTCAATGGTTTTTACCACCTTTCACGGCCAAACCCACACCGTGAGTTCCGTTCCCGTCACCTGGATCTCAAGGTTGCCACACTGGGTCCGGGGCGTATCATCTGGAGTCACCTGGTAAACACAGTAGCCGCACTTCTGGGTAAATTCCATTGGTTAACATCAAACATTGTGGATTTAATGGAATTTAATCGTGGTTAATGATGGTTGATTGTGATTTATTGGTTGTTTCACCATGGTTGATGGTTTGATGTTCCATATAAAAAAAAAAAACTGCTTTACAACTGCTATAATAAACCCCTATTTTGAGGCTTAAATCTCCCAGTTCATGCGGCTGAAGCCGGTTTCGGATGAACACAGAAATCCTGGAAATCTCATGAACCTCCCCAGACTTTCGTCAAGGCACAGCTGGGGCAGGTGTTGCAAAGCTCCTAGGACAGCTGGCACTGCTTTTCTTGGGGTGTTTTTGGCCGCTAATGTGGAGGTGAATTCGTTGGATCACTGGAGTCACAGTTCGTTGGGC
Source organism: Cladocopium goreaui (assembly GCA_947184155.2). Taxonomy (NCBI): domain Eukaryota; class Dinophyceae; order Suessiales; family Symbiodiniaceae; genus Cladocopium; species Cladocopium goreaui. Next base: position 233,294 of record CAMXCT020003113.1, on the reverse strand, counting down.
CATGGGTTTCAATGGAAATGAATTGGCTGCATTTTGACATGCCTTGAAAATGTAATGATGTTTTTGTGAAAAGAAAAAGGCTAATTTCGGATGGTAAAATCCAATCGGCTCCCATTTTGAACGCTCACCTGTGAAGGTCCCAAAGCCACAGGGGACCCCACAAGTTGTCACCCAAACATAAAGTTGGTCATTTTTTACATACAGAAAAGCCTAAAACCACAGGGGTCCCAGCCCCGAAAACCAGTTTCTGGTTGGGGATGAATCACCCAAGGGAAAGAAATCCTACATGAAGTCTTGCAGGTACCAGAGTTTACCCGACGACTGGGACCTAGCTGGACACAAAACCACCCAACATTCACAAATGACCGGCCAATCGCTGGTTAGAAAGCTTGGTTCACAACTGTCATAGTTTGCCCCCAAATCCCATGGTTCTACCATTTTTCACCATCATTTCACACCCACAGCAGGGGCAAAGCCCCTGCTAAGCCCCGTTGCAATAAATGTTTTGTCATAACCGTCCCCAAGAGTTGTCACAACTTGGACGTAAATCCCAAATTTTGACCAACCCCCATGTTGTTGCTTATTTCCCATGTCTATATCCGTGAAAGCATGATAATTATATATATATATATCATTATATATCCCATACCATATCCAAAGAAAATGGTTGGTCCGGAATATGGTTGGCTTGAATTTGCGCATCAGACACCAAGCACCAATCAGCCCACACCACAACACCCCCCCGTTTCGGCGTCCTTGCGACAGTCGGGTTGGGGCTGGTAATTGCCTTGCAGTCGCTGTGCGGAAAAGGAATTGCAACAACGAATTCCTGTGGGTTAGTCCCGCAATATGGGAATTCCAATGGAGACAAAAGGGAAAATGTCGATGAGAATTCATGGAATGTTGGGCTCGATTTTTTTTCCGAGCTCGAATCCTCACAAATGACCAGATCCTCAACGGAAAAGCGAGTGCCCTGAGTCGCCCGAACCCTGGGTGCCATCAGAGGGACCAGCACGGGCACGGCGATGATGGGCACCTGCATACCTTGGCGAAAAATTAAGGGGTGTTTCAGTAGGAAATTATCTACAAATGGTCGATGTTACAACCCAAAAAAAAACGAGCAAAAGTTCAATTGATCACTGTTTTGAGAGCTACTTTTTCTACTTTTGGGGGGATTACTCTAAAAAATATCTATGTTGAAACATGTCAAGCAACTGGAGAGTAACTATAGGAACAATACCTGTCTGACTTTATCAAACTTTATCAATAAAGAATTGGCTGACGGTCGGGGTCGATAGCAATACTTGGAGCCTTGGAGGTGTCAAATCATTCCACGCTACGGAAATAGCCAACCTGGTCGGGCCGCTTTGCCAGATGATCACTAGCCACAGCAGGGAGGTGAATGTACCAAGTGATACCATTATCACATATTATCTGGTTGGTAATATACTACTACTGGTTGGTGGTTTCAACCTACCATTGGTTGGTAATATACTGTTAATATATGGTGAATATTAATGGTTATTATATGGTTAATGGTGGTTAATAATCTGGTTGGTGGTTGACCTACCCCTCTGAAAAATATGAGTTCGTCAATGGGAAGGATGACATCCCATATAGTATGGACAATAAAAAATCTTCCAAACCACCAACCAGTTATCACTGTCCAGAATAAGTGGTACCCTCTTCCACTTCGCTGATGACGTGAAATTGGAATCGACGCGGATCGAACTCTCCCAAATCATCTCGTATTTCAAATGGCGGATGTGCAAAATGTTCTGGTGCTAAAGTGGAACAGGGAAAATTGGATTCAGCCACCAGCTGTACCTGGGAAAGGCATGGATGTTCGGCTTCTGAAAGGGTTTCTACCCGAAAAAAAACAACCTGCGAGCCGGAAATGTCGTGATTGGAAAATCGTCTACATGGGTTTGTCGAAAAATTTGGTACCTCCAAATTTGCTCGCAAACACTTGACCAAATTTATACATTGGCTAAGCCTCATTCTTGAGAGTTTCAGTTTCACCAAGGAATGTCCAAAAAAACAAATTGGAAAAAATGGTCTCCACTAAAACTCCCGGTTTTTGAGATTTGTTTCCAATGAATTAGTGGAATGGGTTCCCCACACTTCCAAAATGGTCTCCCAAAAAATTGTTTTTGAGATTTTTAAGTGGAATTTTGTTTCCGAATTAGGGCAACCGTCCCAAGAAAATGGCCACGCCACACATTGGTGGCGAAGCAAGGTGTTGCGGTGGCTTCTGTGGCGTCTGTGGAGCCTGTGGAGCCTGTGGCGTCTCACAGGCATCGGTGACCTGCGCGACGCATCGCGGCGACGCGTCGCGACATCGCGAACTCTAGTGCCATTGTTTTGCTAAAATGAATCACAATAGAGGGAATCATCTATAGATTTACCTAATACCCATGGAAAATCTATTAAATGAATCATCTATAGATTTTCAAATTAAAGTAACTTTGAAACATGTATATAAACCATTCCCAGTCATGGGTGGTAAACATGACATTGGACATTACCCACATAAATATTGGATCATATTGAAAAATACTTACTGGTGCGTTTTACGTAGGGAATTTTCGGAAATGATCCACTGGCTAACTATCAATCATCATCCCAGCAACCCCAGCAACCCAACCCATCCAGCAACCCTGCGTTTAGCACGCACGCGTTTAGCACCAGTTTGTGATCCCCGAAGGTCGGACGTCGGACGAATTGGTGGCGCCTTGAGCCATGTACAGTATTTTGAGAACGGTACCCATGGGTACCCCATTTCAAGAAAGGGACCCATGGATACTTTTGTAGATGTGTATATATGTGTGTGTGTGTGTAACATCTGAACAGATGTAAAACTTCCTTGACTCTTACCGTTTTACATTTGCAGGGAACCTTTTTATATTTGCAGGGGGCACCTGGAGCATGGATAGGTCAGGTGCCAACGAAGACACCTATCCATTGCTTGTGATATCACGGCTGATCACCGTGACGTACCTGCCATTTTGCAAATCGGTTTCAACTGTTGATCAAGCTGTTACACTGCGTTGTTTCGAATCTACACGGTTGCCACAATCTGTATTGAATGCATCAGAACCTTCCTCAGATTTTCGCCGAAACCATATCGCCGACAGTATTATGATTTTTGACATATTTTCGCCGAGATCATGTCGCCGATGAACTTTGGGTTATTTTGGGGAACAATCGCCGAAACATTGTTTTTGGATTTTCAACATGCTGGTCAAAACTCTATGGAATCTGGTTAAGACTACGTTTGACAATATTGGATGCCCTACATCGTTTTCGAGAAGTACCTCATGTGGCTCCTTCATTAATCTAACGATCTAGGCTGGTTTGCATGTTTCAGGATTCAGTTCCTGCCGGATCATATAATGATCCATTCTTGTCTAGTGTGATTTCCATGGTGGCTCCGACATGGTGCCATGGAGCCATTTGAGGCAACCCTTTTTAGGGTGAGTGACGACTGTCTTGACTGCCGAATTAACACATTTTAAGTTGATAATTCATCTAAGTAAACTGCAACAGCTGGCCTTACCGTTTTGCACTTTTGACGAAGTCCTGCGGCTCCTGTGGTCCCAGGGATCCTAGCGCTTTGCACTCTGTCAAGTGAAGCCAATCCGAACTGCCAGAAACCTCCGTTTTTGCAGCAACCTTTCCAGTCACATTACAAGAGACAGAACGCAGGCAGGCACACGACCTTCAGGTGTGGTATTCTTTCCTTTTGGTTCTCTGGTGAGGTGAAACATATTGTGCATCTAATTCGTTGGAACTTGGAAGCTGTTTTATGCCATTGCGGCAAGACTTGACCACGGTCCCGGTGCAGGGAACAATTGCACGACATTTTAGGCATTTAGGGACTGAATCCTGTATGTGATTGTTCACTTTTGTTTTGGTCTACTGGAGCGATGCATCCGTGGAACACTCCGCCAACGACATGGCCTGCTCCACCGCAGCCTGCGAACCCATCTCCGACGTGGCAGCAATCATCGCCGAATGCACATCTATTTGGACATCCCTCGGCCTTGCATCCTTCATGGTCTTCCTCAGCTTCGCTCATGCCGCCTACATCAACCCCAACATCGTTGCCGTTCACCTCATTGACTCCGGCTCCTCACGCAGTACCAGGCCCACAGCTCGTACCCACCATGCCTTCGCCTTTGGCCCCTGAACCAACTATGGTGCACACCGCTCCGTCGACTTTTCCATCTCCTATGGCACCCACCGCTCCACCCACGTGGCCTTCTCCTCCGGCTCCATCCCCTACATCGACTACACCACCTACATCGACTATGCCACCGACACCTTTGCCCAGTTCTCCATACCCACCTCACCACATTCAACCTCCATTACAGATGGACGCATCGACGGTCCCTCCAAATGAGCCTTCACCACGGGCCCCAGCAGTTAAGGCAGCTCCCAGGCTTCGCTCTGACAAAAGACCGGATCGACCGCGCAGGCCAGCTCCGAAAGCCCCTCCTCCTGCTACGCCACCGGCACCTACGACAGCACCGACTTCATCCGTGTCACCTGAACTTGCATCCCTGGGTTCCACTGCACAGCAACTTGCGGAATCGGTTCGACTTATTCAAGCTCAGCAACAATTGATCATGGATTCTCAACGAGCCCAAGAACAACGTCAGCTCCTTCTCCAACAAGATGGACCTCCACCGAATCCTATACCACCGACACCACCACCTACAACTACACCACCACTGATCGCCACGCCTCCACCTGCACCGAAAGCCAGACCCACCGAACCTGATGTTCCGGACCTTCGCATTGTCCAAGCTCCAGCCATCGCTCCTCCTCACCAACCACAAGTTCCACCATCACCAACACGCCGACCACGATCTAGGACTCCAAGATCACGTACGTTCCCATCGACCTTCTGTACATTCCCATCACCATCGCTATTCTCCTCAACGTGCAGCTCGACCTCGTTCTCCTCTTCCTCGTTATCGATCATCCACGAAACACGCCAAGGACCGCAGAACCCCATCCCCATACAGACGAAGATCACCGCCAAGACGCCGCTCTCCCGTGGTTCCTCGACGTCATCGATCTCACCCACGCCCACGTTCCGCGACACCACGTCACCGATCCAGAGGCCGTGAAGTCGTACTTCGACCTGCTGCAAACCCATCCAATCCGAACTACATCCCCACTCCCGACGCTGATGACACCTGGGGTACATGGAACGACAGCCACTACACCGACAACTACCATCACCACGATGCTCGACCCAATTCTCCTGCCGATCCACCACCACCGGAACCACCAACCAACCCACCAACTCACACTTCAGCACCACTCGGCGCTGTGTCCTTCCGACTCCCTGACGGCGACAGTGAAAATTCTGAGGTTGCAGATACAATTTCGATCACCAAGTTCGACACGAATGACATCGACCTCAGTGAAATGGTTGAGGCGGCCAATGATCCTCTTAGGGTCCGTTGCCTGACTGAGCTTGGCCCCGATCATGTTGTCCCCCTACGCCAATCATTGACCCCGGCCATCTCGCAGCTCTTCAACCAATTCGTGGACGCGATGTTCGAACAGTTGGCTCAACCATACCGCACCGTCAACAACCATCGTATTTATATCAAAGCAAGCCAAGCCACCGTCAGGAACATTGCCAGGGCCTTTGCACAATCCAACTTACTGGACATCGAGCTCGCGAGGCAAACACAAGCCTTCTACATCGAGCCAGAGAACTTGCTGACCATCACGGTTCCCACAGGATTGCCAAAGAAACCAATCTACCGCGGCGAACACATGGGCACCTACCTCATCTACCACAAAACGAGTTGGGAATCAGTTGCCAAAATTCTCGCGGAAGACTGCATTCGCCCGGCAACTTGGACAAAAAACGAAGCCGGCATGCCAACTCAATACCCATGTTACGGGTTCTTCGGAATGTCCTCTGAGATCGCAGACATCGACAACCTACCCGGCTATGCTGTCAAGATCTGTACCTCTCAGCTCTACAAAATTGGCAAAGGACAAAACCCATCAGGCCTGCTGGCCATTTGCCGCTCACCCAAATGCATCCGTGCCCTAGCTGGAGGAAATGACCAAATCCAACGCTTGTGCAATCTTGCGGGCATCGCCAAGGGCAAAGACAATGCAACGGCTATGAACTCTATGCTACGTGGCCTCCACTCACTCGGTTTTCCCGGGCTTGATCACACACCAGACAGCGGAGACCAATGCACCTTCGGAACCTCCTGATGATCATGCACGTCCAGTACGACCTGACCCTCCTGCCGACGCCCCAGAACCTTCGGAGCCACCTCCAGACGACTCTCGAGATACACCTAGCCACCGCGAAACCGCTGCCTCTGGCTCTCGAGATCATGCTCGCCGATCTTGGCACGACAATGCCTCTTGGGACAATTCAACCTACAGCCGCCGAGACCGCCGCTCCTCATATCATGAAGGCCACTCTCGAGACCAGCACCATGAAGGCCGACCTCGTTCTCGACATTCGACCTACCACTCCAGATCTCGTTGGTGAACTCTTTACCTTTGAGGAGCACCGGAACAAGTATCGACTATTCTACGCCAGCGATACAGTGATAGTGGCCCTGCCCGATCATTTTGGAGTAACAATGCTTCTCCCGACAGTCGGTATTGACGCCACTTCTTCCTCAAAAGGTTTGTGTACTGCTGCATGCTCATGCTTTTTGATCCTTTCGCCCGATTCGTTTTTTCACTTTACGTTTCACACACTGGGACCACGTATTCTGTTTCACACTATTTCAATCGCACACTATCCTTGTCTCACCTCGACATTTTCCGCAGCTTTCAATCGGCAGTTCGAGCTCATTTTGACCTATTATCTCGTGGCCCTTTCTACATCATGGCGTCCCAGGACCTGATCTCCCAATTCAGCGCGGATGTGAATGGAATTCCTCCTTCCCAGCCGGACCGCTCTCGCACACCTCCTCGTCATCAACATGGATGGCACCAAGCAGTACCTGCGTTCCGTGGCCCGATGCACTATGCCATGACGACCCATCGACCTTTCTGGAACCCATCCGGAATACCGCCTCCACCACCTACATCTCCATCGTTCCCAACACGCCCACCATGGACTCCACCTACGGCACCTTTTCCGCCCACACCGCCTCCGTGCTCACAGACACCTCCCAACAATGCCAATTTTGCACCTCAACGCCATCCTTTTACACCGAGATCACCAAGACCTATGTCATCCCCGGGAGCAAGTTCTACCGTCAACGAAGGATATACATGCAGACCCATTGAAATCCCACCAGTGGAGCAATGGAAACCTGATGTCGACTTCCACGACTCCAACAAGATCAATGGTTTGGATTTCCCCTCCAGAATCCGACAGAGCAGATTTTCAAGCTACAAGGACATTGAAGGGATGGATCCTTTACAAGTCCCACTCTGGAAGTTCTTGTACCAGGGCTTGCACAATACCTGGCTCCGTCGGGTAGCATACGGAAGAGAAACCTTTGTCCTCCCTTTTGACAACATAGGCACTACAGTATTTGTGGCTGAATTGGTATCACAATTACGCACCCGCAATGTGGATTTGGACAAACTTGCTACCTTTCGAGCTCGCTCAGCAGGCCAATGTCTCAACCAGAAGGAAGCAACTCAAAACATGGCCAAAGACGTTGCTCAACTTCTCCAATCTTGGCTCCCGGCTCAACCATCCGCGGACGTGGCGAGCCAACAACGCATTCTTGAACTGGAGGCAGAACTGGCCAAGGTAAAATCGGCCGCCACTACTTCACCAGGTACGGCACCTCAGGGCTCTACTCCGGCCACGACACCGATTGGACGCGCACTTCAAGGACAACCTGCCGCCTCTTCGACCTTTGACCCTTCGACTCTACTTATCTCCCCGGGATCCGTGAACACTTGGCTCGTTGACAATCAACCCACATCATTGTCGGACACCCAATACACGAAGTGGGTGAAAAATCTGAAGTTACCACAGCCCAAGCAGGACATCCTGGAGAAGAACTTGGAGAAGGTCAACGAATGGTGGCAAAACCAACCCGATGATGCTTCAAAAACTATCCAACGCGCAAGCGTGGCTATGGGCATCGACCCATGCAAGCACAAAGGGGCCTCCACGGATGAAGTCGTCCTCAAGGTCATGACTGTGGCGTTATTGATGCACTCCTGACTAGCAGCGTATTTGAAATCACCTGGCTCAAAAGCAGCCAACATTATGCGAACTTTGGCCGTGGCTCATTCCTGTATTCTTGTTCTTGCACTACTGACCCCCTTCACGTTGTCCCCTTCTGTTGATGTCTTTTTTGCTTTTCGGATGCTCCAAACGGTACTGATGGGCCAATATGTGTTATTACATCCACGCGCCAATCCGAAACTCCAAGCCTTGCTCAAAGGCACTCCGATGCAGAGTATTTTCTTTTGCAGATCGTGGGATGACTTGTCAGTCGCCCTCCAATGTTTCAAGCACCCTCAGGCAGTGTATATTCGGTTTTGCCACATTGCTAATTTTCAACCCAAGTTTTATGTTGGTTCCACGTCTTCGTTTGTTTTGGACCGCGAACACTCTCGCTATCGGAAATTTCTGCAAGTGCAACAACATAAATTCGTGTTGGCCGAAGTTGCCTTACGGTTTTGGTGCAGATTTGACAATTTCTGGATGTGGTCTGTTTTCCCGATCTACACCAATAAATCCAACTTTTGGGCCTTGGAACAAGCCTTAATTCAATTGTGGCAACCTCGATTGAACACTCCGTTCATTTACCAGTTTTTCAATTGCCGAAAGGGACTTATTGCACGTACCAAATTTTCGGCCTCCCGACAATTTGGAGCATTTTCCTTGTGGCGGAAACTTCGCTGGCAATCTACACCCCATCATGTTCGACATGCTCTTCACAGTCCTCTTTTCCATCGACGAGTACAACTTTGGGAGATTATTCAGGATCTGGGCAGTAACTCCGTCCGACGCTTCCACATGGAGAAGAAACTCCGATCCAACGAAATTGGAACCCAAGGCTGCTATTTTATTCGACGTCTTGCCAACAACCTCGGCGAACCCCAGAGGTCGTACGCAATCAATGCCATTGACCGAGCCTTGAGCCTTGAGCTTCTGGAAGGCCAAAAAAGTCAGAAAACCGGTTCCTCTTCGTGCACCTTGGTTACTGGGCCCCAACTGGACGCGGGATCTTCGACGTCTGCTCACCTCCCACGTTCATCAAACTCGATGTTACAACACCACATTGCAGACTCCTTCAACCGGGATTGTCTTCACAAAGTTCCCCTCGGTGATGGATAGCTTGTGCAATCACAAAGAAGCCGCTACAAAGTGGGCTGATGGCGAAACCCCAAAGTGTGCCTGTGATGCCTTGCGCCCTCACGCCCTTCATATTCCCCAACCTGATCACCACCTGGTCCTGGACGGCAACAACCTACATTTCGATGATGGCCCACACACATCCATTGCGACTGGTTCGCTTCAAAACAAATTTTTCCCACCTTCCAAAGAAATCCAGACATCGCTTCGCCTGGCTCTGCGGACGTGGACTACCCGGAATTCACTCCCTTCCTTACAAAAGTCCCATATTGATGAGCTTTGGCATCGCTCTATTCAATCTCACTACCACACCCTCAACAACCACATCACTCACAAAGACATCGGCCGCTTCAAACGTCTCTTTCCAGAAGCCGTCTTCCACAACGAGGACAAGCGAGCTACATCCCTTCGAATCTACTGCCCCGTACTCTACTTCCAGTGCCTCACGACCACCTTCGCCGATCCGTTGGTATTTCGCAAGTTGGAGCAAAGCCCGAGTGACATCATCGAGAAGACCATCGCCGAGATCAACCGTCAATTTGGCAAAGCATATCCATGGGCACTTGGTGCTGGACGAGACCTACCGAATGCTTACGTTCTCCCCAAACGGAAGAAACAGTTCAAGGCCGGGCGACCCATTGTCAGCTTCTTCACGGCACCTTTCCGACCTATGTTGAACTGCACCGCCAAGCTGATCTACAACCTTCTACCCCAAGGGTTCCCCCACAACCCGGCAAGGGGTGATGTATTTGATCTCATCAAGCTCCTCAAGGACACCGACTTTGATTCGCTCCCTACTCCGCGAATACACAACCAAGATCTTGCGGGTTTTTTCACAAGCATTGACACTGACCGCTTCATCGCTAGCTGGCGACTGACCTTGCAGTTCCTCTCGACCCTCATGAACACCGACCCTGACGAGATCATCTCCGTGAAGGCAACTCCGGGCAACACCACAGGGGACGTAGTCAAAGGCCGCACATGCCGTACACTCAATGTGACCAGGAAGATCTTCATTCGGGACATTGAACGCATCATCCTTATGTCTTTGAAGATGACTCAATTCTCCATTGGCACTACGGTTTTTGAACAAATCCGGGGATCCCCTATGGGCTCCCCACTGAGTCCAGCATTGTGCATGATGGTTGTCGCACTTTCTGAAGAAATCTGGTACCGAACCTACCGCACCACCCTCAGCACCATGGATCTTACAGCTCGCCTCCTTCGCTATGTGGACAACAGACTGTGCTTGTCGGACCCCTGCTGGGACTACGAAATCTGCTTCGCCAATTTCCTCCACCCGGAGTTCTACGGTCATCCTATCATTTTGGAAACGGAGCCGGACCAGGAGTTCTTGGGTTTTTGCATTGAGTTCGAGCCTTTTGCCCTTCGCTACAGCCCTCCACGCGACTTCAACCAGGTCATGGCGCCATTCTCCGCATCACCCTTGGCCGTCCAACTTTCGGGTTTTGTTTCACGATTATTTCTGGTCGCCAAATGCGCGCACCCTGCACCCGAACGAACACGAGGTTTTGCCGCATTGCACCGTTTGTACAGATCTGCAGGTTTTACCGAGTCCGATCTTGTCGCTGCCGCCAAGCCGATCCGTCAATATTTGCACGTTTCCTTATTGTGGTAAAATCCTGAACCGCCCTGCCGCTAGCGCTTGCGTTTCATTATTCACATCTTGTTGAACGTTTCACCTATCTGGACCACATGTGAATTTATATGATCTTGGAGTCGTGCGTTTCCAGCTGGCTTACCCTCAAACTCGGCTTCATTTACTTGTTGGCCCATATTCGACGCATTGTCATGGCTTCCTCGTCTCCTACTACGTCAATTCCGATTCAAGAACCAGTGTTTCTTCAATTTCTTCATGATGTTCACCATGCTTACCTTCTACTACATCGAGCAATGGCGCTACTACCACCAACGCTCATTCCCAACATTGAACCTACTCCTCTTCCCAGTACAGACGTATGGAATCAACCTGATGGGCTACGACCACATTACTCGGACCAGACCAACGCCTTCATTGACAATGCCCCCATCCCATCGCCGGATATGGTGGAGGAAGAGATACTTATGGATGAACTGGTGGAAACCCATCTCCCTGAGCCACACCACCATGTTGCCGCTCCGTCACCTGATGTCCTACCTGCACCCTCGAAGCTTTCTACCAGAACACCATCACCGCCGAATCGCAAACAGAAAGCCAAATCCGCTCCAAAGGCGCCTGCCAAGCGCCGTCGCCGACGTGACCAATCCCGATCCCGCTCCTCGAGCCCACTGTCACTCTGGACTTCCGAAGACAAACAGAAACTACGCACCTTGAAAGCGGACGAGAAGTCTCGATTTTCATGGAAGGTGATCTCGACCAAGATGGGCAAGTCCGAGGAAGATGTTCGCTCTATGTGGAATAAGATCAAAGACCAGCTTGGCTGACCAACGACATATGCGAACCAAAGAAAAGTTAGCCTGCGGCACTGTATTATTGCTTCACCACCCATTTTGTCTTGTCTTTTGAGAATTTTCGTTCTTTAAGTTGATCTTCACAAACCCGGACGTTGCTGCTCCATTGAAATTTGACACGTCATATCATACAACCCGCTAGCCATTTATTATGTCTCTCCGCATTCACCTGGACCGCTATTGCCAACTTCGAGCTATGTCCCACGAGAGGATCTCACCTACACGACGCTCACGCTCTCCAACAAGGGCATCCTCTTCCGCTATGGGCTCTTCGTCACTTCAGCACCCACCCAACCGGACTCCGCCTACGACACCCCATCGACCGGTTATTTTCCAATTGGACCTGAAGCCGACGCAGCAACTCGCCGTCCGCAACCCTTACTACAACATCTTGACCCCCAAGGTCGCTGGAAACCTCTCTACGGCCACTTATGATAGCCTGTTCCAGACGTTCAAGGTGATCTACCCGGACTATGCTCGCAGTCATTTCGTTTCAGACCTCAAAACCGTGGTCACCGACACGCTGCTACAACGATGGTCGATCCACCTACCAGCGTCAGATTTCTACATGATGATTGACACCGATCAAGGAGCTCAAATGCTTGACGACCTCCCTCATTCTCTCCTGGACGTTTTGAACTGGTTCTACCCGACATGGAAAACTCATCAACATCTCGATGCCTTCACGACTCGTGAGTGCTCACCTTTGATGCTGACACCCCATCCAGATCCACAGGACACCGGCTTTGCTGTCCATGTTCAAGTGATTCCCCGAGGGCATCCATTCGTCACGGCCACCAGATACACTAAGGCGGCCGAGTGATTAGCCTTTGATATCGACCTTGGCGACGCTCACGTCTATGAGGAGAAAAAGAGAAAACACTCGTTATGATGTCCGCCACCTCGGTTTTTGGTTTTCCCTTTGTCTCCCTCCCTTTTCTTCTTTCCATATTGTGATGTTCGTTATTCATTTCTTCATCATTGACCTTCCCCACGACTTTTTGGCTTCAGCTCAGTGTATTTCGACATCATATTATTGCTATTGTACATGATGACCTCCAATACGGATGATACTGCTCGACTGGTCTCACACCGTTCCCCACCTACGTCCATACATGGCCTTGTCCCACACCTGCCACCTGATGATCCTACTTCGGCATCGTATATTCCCCGTGCAGCACGAACAATCCCGACCTCTACAACTGTCCATTCCGTCTTCATCAAGAAGCTGAGCTATCCTTTATCTACCCGTCCGGATGAACTTTGGGTCGTGGAAAGGACACTGGATGGTATTGAAACGTGGAAACCCGTGGAAACATTTCTGGAGAACATGCACCTTACCAATGATCAGGCGACCCTACGTACCACGGCTAATCATTGGCGCCGATACTATGACGTACCAATTCAATCATCATCCTCCTCCCCTACGGCAACTGCTGTTCCTGTTCTACCACACCCTGAACACTCCAACGTCTATGTCTCCCAGCCGTACGAAGCGATACCGGACCAACTCCATATTTTGCAGTCATGCTGGGGACGCTCTGCCCAACACCACTCTCAAGGAACCACCACCTCTTTATATTGGCCACCTTGGCGGTCTACACCACCTTCTTCACCACCGGCAACACTACAGCGTACGGTACATCTCACTCGCCCTGCCGTCCCTCCTCAACAAGTACATGGTCCACCGGATGCGAACGATATGGACCCGATGGATATGTCGGACTCCAGTGTGTAATACACCACATCATTTGTCGGCATCGGAAAAGAACAGTGATTTACCGCCATTTTGTGACAACTTACTAGGTACTCCGTTTCCCTCTAATTTTCCACACTTTGAGCTTTACTCTTTGGTCATTATCAACCTATTCTGCAGCTTGGGCTTTTTGCTTTACACTCGACACTCGATATTCGACGCCATGGCTCATTCTTCTCGGCCCCATCCATATCGCGCTACATCCACGATTGAGACACCACTGGGTACCCGAACCATTGGATGGTTTGCTGGACCCCGAGGCCTTCCTGGTGATGTGAACCCTCCTCCAAACCGCCCTGTTCTTATCTTGGTTGACTTCTCTCCCTTACAGGCATTGACTCATCGCAGCGAACCTGACCGTGAACACTACATGGCTATGGCTAGCTCCAATTTCAGAAATGTTAGTGGCTACGAACTTGAAGCTCTGTTTACCTGGTCGCGTCAGATGGAACCAGTTGAAGCCGGCCTCATTCCAACTGGCGAGCTACGCTTCTGTATCTCAAAGAGATTGAGGTCCCAATGGGACATCCAAATTGATCCCTCGGATTTGGAGTTTCGCTTTTGCGACCTGGACGGTGATACATTCCAAGTCTCCAATGATATGACGATCTTGCAGCTTTTGGAGGAATACCGACCTGAATGGCGACTTCGGCAGTACAACTCCCGCGAATCCTCTTTGCTCATTCCGGGTACCACACAGCCTTTCGTACTACGTCTACAATGCTACAAAATTAGCTCCGGTGTGATCTTGCCCTGATACGCTAGCCGGCCACAAAGACCATGCTGCAGGGTTTTCAATTCTCCCTTGACACCTCACCAACACAAAGGATTCTTTGATTTCCACCGTATTTGACTTTGTGCTTTGGCTTCTCCGTCGCAATTGAACCACTTGATTGATGACTGGACTTCACTTCTTTTATCATTATTATTAGTGTTATCATGTTCTGGCTGGGCTTATTTGTGCAATTTTTGATGCCTCAGCCTTTGTTGCACCATTTCTCGCATTTCTGATCGTTTCACCCATGGAGCACAAACGAGACGCGACCGTGGCGGGCTTGGCTTGGCCTTCGAATCCTACCCGTGGACTCGCTCCTACCAACCCAGTTCAAGTACCAGACGCCCAGGCTGCTGCACTTTGTCATTCTGGCCTTTCTGACCCTCCTACCAACACCACTTCGGCACCTTTGGCAACTGACAGTACAGCTCCTGACCTTGGAACTACGGTCCATTCTGATACATATTCAGGCCTCGCACCTCCTGATGTCCCGTTTCCGCCGGAGCCCAGTTCTACACACAACTACCTCCATCGTGCTCACTTCTCTTCCCGCGTGGTTCACCAGATCCAATTCAAGATCTTTACCCACTCCAACAACACCAGGGAGCTATTCATTGAAGGGATCCCCTTGTCAGGGCTTTCCAGATGTCGCGATCCTGAACACTACTTTTATGGTCTTTCGGGCAACTGGGAGTGGTCCCTGCGCACAGCGGATTATTGGCGACATCATTTTGAAATTCCTCTAGTACATGGACATCACCCTTTTCACAACGTTCCCATTGAGACCATGGCACCTACGGAGGCAACCCGCTTTACTCCGACGATCCAGGATTTGGCCCAACAACTTTCAATCACTTTGAGGGCTGCTATGGCATCTGGGGAAATCAACGACACGTGGAGGACACTTGAGGACATGAGCTTCCGTGACGCGATCGAAACACTTCAAGCTGAGACGAGCCTCCCTTCTGAGTGACTGAACACAGCTATGTACATTAGCTCCGGAATAGCTTTATGTACTTAATCTTGTCGACATTTGCTGCGATGGTCTTCCAAAAAATCAAACCCCGCTACAAGCGGGGTGTGTGTGTAACATCTGAACAGATGTAAAACTTCCTTGACTCTTACCGTTTTACATTTGCAGGGAACCTTTTTATATTTGCAGGGGGCACCTGGAGCATGGATAGGTCAGGTGCCAACGAAGACACCTATCCATTGCTTGTGATATCACGGCTGATCACCGTGACGTACCTGCCATTTTGCAAATCGGTTTCAACTGTTGATCAAGCTGTTACACTGCGTTGTTTCGAATCTACACGGTTGCCACAATCTGTATTGAATGCATCAGAACCTTCCTCAGATTTTCGCCGAAACCATATCGCCGACAGTATTATGATTTTTGACATATTTTCGCCGAGATCATGTCGCCGATGAACTTTGGGTTATTTTGGGGAACAATCGCCGAAACATTGTTTTTGGATTTTCAACATGCTGGTCAAAACTCTATGGAATCTGGTTAAGACTACGTTTGACAATATTGGATGCCCTACATCGTTTTCGAGAAGTACCTCATGTGGCTCCTTCATTAATCTAACGATCTAGGCTGGTTTGCATGTTTCAGTATTCAGTTCCTGCCGGATCATATAATGATCCATTCTTGTCTAGTGTGTGTGTGTGTGCGTGTGTGTGCGTGTGCGTGTGCGTGTGCGTGTGCGTGTGGGTGCGTGTGTGTGCGTGTGCGTGTGGGGGCGTGTGTGTGTGTGTGTGTGTGTGTGTGTGTGTGTGTGTGTGTGTTGTGTGTGTGTGTGTGTGTGTGTGTGTGTGTGTGTGTGTTGTGTGTGTGTGTGTGTGTGTGTGTGTGTGTGTTGTGTGTGTTGTGTGTGTGTGTTGTGTGTGTGTTTGTGTGTTTTGTGTGTTTTGTGTGTTTTGTGTGTTGTGTGTGTTGGTGCGTGTTGGTGCGTGGGTGGGTGCGTGGGTGTGTGTGCGTGGGTGGGTGCGTGGGTGGGTGCGTGGGTGGGTGCGTGGTGCGTGCGTGCGGGCGTGCGTGCGTGGGTGCGTGGGTGCGGTGGGTTGCGTGGTGTGGGTGCGTGGGTGCGTGGGTGCGTGGGTGCGTGGGTGCGTGGGTGCGTGGGTGCGTGTGTGCGTGTGTGCGTGTGTGCGTGTGTGGGTGTGTGTGTGTGTGTATAACATGTTTAACCCAAAGTCATAGCCGACGGGGAAGCAAAACAGCACCTTTTTGGGGGGTCACAACCATGATAAAACCAGAATGTGATGAGCATCCAAAACTATGGCTGATGTTTCATAAAGTCATAAGCACTATTGTCAAAATAATAATAATGTTAATCATAGTATATAATCAAACATCGCCATCTTGTAGTTATTTCAGTACTATCAGTAATACATCCCTATTATAAAACCACCTTAAAAATTACCGGTGTCCAGTTGAAGCTCCGGTCTCAGTGGATTCGTCGTCGCCGCTTTTTCTGGCACCTCCAATTCGGCGTCATCACCCTTCAAACGCACCTGACCGCGCCCGAGGCTTGAAGGTTCAGTCGATGTTGGGATGTGCAGAACGCCATCATATGGATATATCATGATATAACTATCATATGGATATACCTATGGATGTTTAAAAAAAATGAAAAACTATCATATGGATAAATTATATAATATGATAATATTTCACTAACCTGATTTTTTAGGCCATTTTGGGATGATTCCCCTTACTATGATTATAGTGAGGGAGAACAGGGTTCGCTCGTTAAAATTTACCCAGATAAATGGAGGTTTCCTAAGTCAGGTATCCCCTTGAATCATCCAAGTCATTTTAGTCATTTTAGTCTCGAAACCCATGATCTCGGAGATATCCCCATTTTAAGAAACCCGGATGGGTTTTGAACCAAAGCAGA
>CAMXCT020003113.1:153554-211054 GCA_947184155.2 Cladocopium goreaui | reverse complement strand
GTTTCGTGGGTATATGACCCATTCATGATGGAGATTCAACCAGTCAAATTTGGGCAATGCAGATACAATGGGAGTATCATGAGGAAAAAAAACGCAACATACAATGGGGCTGTGATATACAATGGGATAGATTTTCTGGGATTTTCTGTGTTTTATGGTTATTTTATATTATTTTCAAGGTGGTTTAACATGATTTCAACCAACCGACCATCTGCAATGGGGATACGATGGGTATAGAACCTACCCGCAACCCGCAACCGTATCATCAAACGTGGCCGCTGGGAAGCCCCCGACCTTTCAATGGACGGGAATTCATCGAACTCAATGAGGTATTGTCCAGTTTTGATAGAGGGTAAAGTGTTAAAAGGTATTAACAGATATCTGGATTAACATGGATATTCACTATATTCTATGGATATTCTATGGATATTCTATGGATAGTCTATGGATATTCTATGGATATTCTATGGATATGTAAATTAACATAGACCCTGGCAGTCATCGGGGTTGGAAGACTAGTTGCCATTAAAAATTTGTGATTTTCAGGGTCCAACTGTTAATTTACCAGGGGGTAACAGATATCTGGATAAATTGATGATAAATTGCTATACCCCATGTTTTTTCTAGCATGGCTATGGAAAATCACAATGTTTATTAGGTAATATCGGTGAATCATCAATAAATGGACTATTTTCCATAGCTACTAGTATGTTGAATTACGGGTGGTAAATTCCAAGAATTCACCTAAAATGATGTCATTTTGGAATAATTTCCCTGGCTGACCTTGATTTACAGTGACATCGCAGTGAAGGTATATATAATCTATCCATATACCATACAAATGGTACAAGTTAGTTATGGTAAATCTGTGGTTTTACGTAAATGTTGTATGTAAATGGTCATATCTGTAGGAACATATTAAGGGACCTGCAATGATGAGACCCCCCATTTCCACCCCATAAGAAAGCCCAACAGTACGGGAAGTCCCTAAATATTCCTATGGCAATGGCATGTTATCAGGCTATAACATGCTATAACCATGGTAATAGCCGCGATGTTTTCCGATGTTTTGTCTGGACAGCTGCCTTTCCACGTTACCCATCGCTCTCCTCGACCTTCCTTTGTACTCGGGTCTTGCCGCAGGGCATCACCTGAGTTCCCAGGGTCCCAGCGCGCCGCATTTTCAAACGAGTCGAGTCTGGAACTGTCTGGGCTCACAGTTGCAGCTCAGGAGCTACAACCTGCTGGGAATCGGAGTAGCAGCTAAATAGAAAAGATAAAAAATGTTGAGCCAGAGACGAATGCTGCAAAAGAACCATGAAGCTGTGCTTATCCACCAGATAAGCCACGATTTTCGCGAGGACTTTTGCTCACCAGGATCACATAGGATCACTATAACTAGTTCTAAGACACTCAAACGAGTTCACATTTTTTGTTCCGATGCCACATATTCCTCCAGATTTGTCCAAATCAAGTTGGCCAACCACATGCAGTTGTCCACCCTTGTCCACTTCTATGTGTGTTTTCCGTAAGTGCAAGTTCCAATTCCTTGGGAAATTCCTTCATCGAACTCTCCGACGGGAGCAGGTTTTTGGTTCTCGCCATCACTTTAGATCCAGCTCATCAACCCTGGCGTGCCAGCGACATGAGAATCAACCTGAAAACTCGCAAGGTGTCACACAGATCCCAACTCCTATCTTTGGGTAACTCACGGATTTCTAAGGATTTTACATGTATTTAGCCTCTGGTAAACAAACAGTTTGCTATTGAACATTGCCCATTTCTAGTTGATTTACCTATAAAGATGATGATTTTCCATAGCTTTTTGTTAACGTTGACCAGAGGGTACAATCTACACCGTAAATCCCCTGAAAAAAATCCCTTTCTGTTCCTAGAACCCTCACTTTTTCTCTGAAACTTTCTTCGGATTTTCCTCGGATTTCCATCCAAGACATGCCGCGGAAACAATTGCAAGAGCTGCGTGGCCACGTCAAAGCGGTCAGCCTTGTGGAGATTGATTAAGCTGGATCAGAGCGAAATATCATGGATCATGATGGATCTATGTGTGTATACATATATATATGATATGATATGATATTAAATGAATATGAACGGGAATCCAAACATTATATATATATTACATAATATATATATATACATTATATATATATATATATGTATGCTATACTCATATGTTTTTGTTCAACAGCGATGTGCAGTTCATGTCTATACTGTCTATACTCCCAAAAATATAAATGTATAGAATAAGTTCAATTAATATCATAAGAATCCTAGCATAATTAATAACGGCTATAGAAATCCCTAAGAATATGAACTGATCTATGGCTTCTGGGGATGATTCCCCGAATCCAATTCCCATCATTCCACTGATGTCACAACGTGGGGAACATATTGATGAGCCGGGATACCCTGGGGAAAACATCCAAAAAGATGTGGAAAATCCACAGTTTCCCTAGGAATATGATCAAAATGGTAGGCTTCTCCAAGCATCCTAAGGTTGATCCGGTGTTTTTCGTCAAAAGTGGAAGTTCTCCTTCAAAAATATGGGATCCTGAAATGTGCATATGTTGCCAAAAAGATGAAGGAATTACACCTGTAAACCAAAGCTGAGGGGTGTTACTGGGGAAGACTAACTGGATGTATATGTATATATATAATATATAGCAAACCATCAAACATGTGCAGACTGGTTCATGACATCTAGGTAAACTGAAATAGTTGCCAAAACTGAATGTTCATAGGTTTGGGGATAGTTTCCCTTACTTATTTACATTCACATTCGTTTCAAACGTCGTAGTAACACTGTTTTAATTTACCAACATGATATTGATACAATGTCGGGATGGGGCACGGTAGTAGTTGATACTTGTTGATGATTGTTTATGTTCCCGTGGTTGGATACTAATGGTTCAAAATAAATATTCTCAGCGAGGAGAGGTAAGGCATGTTTGGTACTTAACTATATAGTAATTATTGAAATTTACGGACAGTTACGAGCCCATCATCTTTACTTTGAGCCAATGTATACCATAAACAATACACATTCTGGTTGATACCTATCCTTCAGATCAGGGTTTTGTTCACCATATTTCACAATGTGATTTACCTGCCGGTGTTTCCAAGCACTTCTTGGTGTCTCTCTATTGGCCCCCGCCCAGGTCCACAAACACACACGCTGACCCTCCAGGCAATTGACAATATTATCCTTTTTTGAAAAAACTAGTAAAAATCCACTATGTGTAGTTTTTTTAGTATGACATGTTGCTGTTCTTAATTGATATTTATTAGTCTCTTATTATCATTCTTTGTCCACACGCTGGGAAATCCCACCGGAACGACATGGGAACACCCAAAAAAATTCCTCGTCGCCTGCTCACAGCTCTCCACCGCAAAGGAATAGCTGACGATGGTCGGCAGCAGAAGTTCCTCGGACATCTCCCTCAGCGGCTCCAGCGCACCGACGCGTGAAAGGTCCGCGACTGGTCATGGGGCTACCCCAAGCGAGCATTGGATGGTTTCTTTCAGGGAAAATCCCATTAAGATGGATGATTTCATGGAAAATCCCTACGAAAATGGATGATTTTGGGGGTACCCCCTATGGGATTGGAAACCTCCACGTGTTGATTCGAATCTGAAGCCATGACATGGGCAATGTCGTGATCATCGGAAATCTCGACATTGATGTAAGCACATAGACATAATGGGAACGTGATGAGACCTGTCCGCAAAAAAAAATCTAGGGTCCATAGCTTTTGGGGGATGTTTTCTTCTGACTTACAGGTTTTCCAGGCCTCAACAAGGATTGAGCCAGTTCCCAACGCTTTCCTCTGCCTTGGCGGGGAGAATTTCAGGAATCTTCCAGCACAGGAGTGGGCCTTGATTTGAGTTGAGAATGGCTTTTGACTTATAGCTTGAAGCTTCAAATATGGTGGATATGATGATTAACACCAGGATATTATCTTGAACGTAGCTAAAGATCCTTGACTAGAGTTTGAATTAACCAGGTATGTGAGGCTCTCATTTTTAGAGTCTATCAATGATAGGGGTGCCTTGCTGCTCAGGTTTCCTCCAACTGAGTGACACCCTCACCATACCTTCACCATATGGGATCCACGATGCCATAAACAGCTGGTGAAATAGGCACCTACCAGTTCCGGAGGATGATACTATCGTAATAAAACATGGTAAAACTTGGTAAAACTATAATTATACCATGTTGATATTGGCAATAATTATAATATTATACTGAACTAATATAAACATCCCCAAAATACCATGTGATGAACCTGCCCTTGGTGATATTGGGGATGGATTTGCCCTACTTCCATCCGTTTTTCCGGTGACGTTCCCGAAAACAACGAGATCGGGAGCCAACTCTGAGTGGATCCGACGCGCTGCATTGAGCGCTGCATTGAACATTGTCACCTCGGACGGCCCGAGTAAAACTGGATTTATAGTATAAGTCCCCCAAGATAGATTCCTCATGTCCCATTTTCTTGATATATTGCAGGATACCTTGTAATCTTTATATGATAGTATAATTTATGATATAATCAAATGACATAGATATAGGATTTTTTCATGTGCTTCAAGGCATCAGGTTAAAAAAGCGCGTTGAGCTCCCAAAGCCCACGTTTGGGTCATGTCTGAGTTTAGGGCTGTGGATGGAGCATTCAACTTGAAAAGTGTGTCCTGGCCACACGTGAAATTGTCCAAGTATGGAATTCCTCCAATCTTTTGCTGAATCTTCCCATTAAAGACGTTGATATCCCATTAATCATTGGCTGATTCCCATCATTTTTCGTGGTGAATTTGCCATTCTTTTTTAGGGACTTCCAAGTGATTTTATCGTTGATCACATAGGTACCCAACCTGATTATGACTAACAGTTTGCCATGGTATAGATGGCCCTAATCGAAATAGATGGTTTACCCAACTTAATAGCATGGTGGATCTTTCCATGGCAATGTTAAATAACCAGATGGTATTCATTTGGTTTCCCAACTTTTTAGGACAACCATGCCAACTCTTAGTTACTCTTGGTTATAGTTCCATGATTGTTCCTGAATGTTGGTGAAAATAACTGCCACTCTCGCTGGCTATAACTGGAAATATCCCAATCAACGAGAATCCCAATAACTGTAACATCTTTAACTGGGGATAACTGAAGATTACATTATCATAAACATTAATAAACATTAAACATTAATAAAAACTAAACATTAATAAACATTAGTAAACATTAAGAAACATTCATAAACATTAATAATTAAACATTAATAAACATTTGTAAACATTAATAAATGGATAACTTATCATATCTTCTCCCCAGTTCAGTGAAACGTCCCACCATTCGCACGCCGCTCGCCGAAACCCGCCCCATCTCCAGCAACTGCCGCGACCAGTCCCAGCGCTCGCCGCGCTCGGCCACCTGAAGCAGCCGCCGCGCGCTGACAACGCGGATGTCAAATGACCATTGTTCCAGCTATAGGGAATCTATAGGGAATCTATACTTACTATAGGGAATTATATAGTTGATATAGTTTATATAGTTACTATATCTATATCAATAGTTAAATATGTAACTATATGTATATATCTATAGTTACTATGTGGTATCTTTATCTATAGTTACAGTTACTATAGTTACTATATAGTTTATATAGTTGCTAATCATATAATAAAGTACTGAAATAATTTACTATAGTTACTATAGTTACTAATTACATGTTAAATCTCCATATATAGTAACTTGGCTATCATTGATATGGAGAGTTACTATTATCATTGATATGGAGAGTTGCTATTATCATTGATATGGAGAGCTACTATAATTCCATCTAGTATATCTGCAGGTATATCAAGGTCTTATTAGCCAAGTCCATAAAATGTCTGTAAATAAAGGTCTGCGATAGATTACTAATGAATACTATAAGAGGATAGTAAAAATTATGACAGTATACTTTGCAAGTATGAATACTATAGGAAATATAGTAAATCAAGGTATACTATCTGAAGATACTTGTTCATGAACATGGACATATAAAATAGTTCCATCAGGTATATCAAGGTCTTTTTTTTGCCAAGTCTATAATCCTCTATAATCCCGTGCCCCCTAATATCAAAGACATAGCACAAATGGTCCCAGGATCCAAGTGGATGGATACCCAACCTGGTTACGACGTTTACACTTCGCCATGGAAGCCATGGCCCTAATCGAAATAGATGCTTTACCGAACTTAAAAATGCATGGTGGATCTTTCCATGGCAAACTGTTAGTCATAACCAGATGGTAATTCATCTAATATCAATGGGAATAAAAAAGGATCCATTTTAATGGAGGTACGTAAACGTACCATATTTTGGGCCATATGAATTGTGGGGATATTCCCTTAGGCCTAAAGAATAGGCCAAAAAATGCCAAGGGATTGGTACCTCCAATCAATCGGTTCCTGAGTCATCGCCATTGACTGGAGAATACTTTATGGATACCCTCTGGTAAACTAACATAGCGAACTGGAAAATCACCATTTTTATTGGGAAAATCCACTATTAATGGCCATTTTCAATAGCTACGTTAAATTACCAGAGGATAATTCCATCATTTGGACTTGTTTGATCAGGATGATGCTGATGAATCCATCTGGATTGGACTTTGGATAATCCCGGAATAGTCCCAATTGGCGTCTCCGTCTGTTCGTTTGACGCAAAGTACAGTAAATGTTGCAAAGTATCGTTTGAAAAAAACGTGAAGAAGACCAAACAGCAAACATATGCTGGCTGAACCACCAGATTTCTGCGGATGTGAACGATCAACGCAGATACCAACCCTTCAGGGGTTAGTGGATCACCTGCACCTGGCTGGGGTTTCAACGGAAAATGGGGGAGTTTCCCACCCTGCCAACAGCGGAAGGGGGATCTGGCCATAGCACTGAAACCAAGAGAAACTGGTTTACCCTCTGGTAAACTGTCACATAACTGTGGAAAATCACCATTTTTCATGGGTAAATCAACTATTTCTATGGCCATTTTCAATAGCCATGTTAAATTACCAGAGGGTAAGTCACAGTTGAAAAGTACTGCCTTGGAACAACGGCTAACTTTGGATACAGCTCTACCAAAACCACTAGTTTTAGCCGTGTATCAAACATCTCACTGGGCTTCTCGGCTAAGAGCAGCATGTCATAAGCATCGAAGTCGGGAGTGATTTTGTCCTGGTGAGCAGATCGAAATCCAAAACAGGAGCTTTATGATCCAGTGATACATAGTGATACACTTCTGGAATGGTCGTAATGGTCGGAATCCTATCCCCCTATTTTTTTCAACACCCCCAAGAAACCATAGGGGGATAGGATACCACGACCATTTTTTTCGGCATTTGTTTGTTTTTTGGGGGTGTGAAATACCATCCGAAAAATACGTGAAAAACCATGGCTTCGTGGGACCATTTCGGAAGCATCCAAGGCCTTCCAAGGCCATGGGCCATGGATAAACTTTTTCCCCCATCATTTTTTCGTCACTATCTAGGTGAGTTCCGAGGTCCTTTCCCTTAAAAAAGACTCTCCGGCAACGTAAGATTATATATATATGTAAATAAATATATATATATATAGATACACAGTATGTATGTATGTATATATATATAAACATAATACATGGGTTAAATATGGATTAAATCAAAACATCCCATTTCCAGAAAAAAACACCAAATGGCGGTCAAAACATGTCAAAACTCGGTGCGTACCTTGGTTTTTTCACACCAAATAGCTGGCCTTTGGGAGAGTTCAATACTAAGGGCGATGTGCATCTACTGGTCGATGGTTCTTCACTAATCGACAGAATTCTGTGTCATTGATGTGTCATTTCTTTCGAAACAAAACTCATCAGCTGCACACACGTTTGAATGCTAAATGTCCCAAGGTTCACACGGTTCATCATGTTTCACCAAGCGTGCTGGGTTGATATCCCAATTGATGCATAGCCGCCATAGTTTCACAACCCACGATCATGGCATGTCAGAAAAATGACATAAAAATATCCATAAACGCCATTTGTTCAATGCCAATCAACTACCCCTCCAGTAAATTAACACAATTAGACCCTGGCAGTCACCGGGCTTGGAAGATGAGTTTTGTTTCATGTTTCAACTAACAAATTGCTATTTTCAGGGTCTCACAAAGAAATTTCAACTAACAAATAGTTATTTCTGGTAAATGTCCAACAAATTGCATCAATTTGCTATGTTTATTTACCAGAGGCTAAAAAATAAAACACAACAAGACACCATGGGTTTCCCCCACCAACTGATCCCCTTTCGCCTTGCGCATGTCGGTCCAGTAGCCAATCGCCAATGCCCAGGCATTCCCCTGCGGAGACATGGCAAAATGGGGAGTTCGGGCAAGAAAAATGGTGCAAAAACTGGCATGCCAAAGAAAAAATGGTGGGAAATTGGGGATTTCAACAATTTTCAATTATCCAAACTGGAGATATCCAACCTTTAAATCTGAAGACTTACAAGCTGATTCGGAAAAATAATCGGCAATGGGAATGTTCAGCAACACACATTGAAACACGAGAATCAAGGATTTCAAACTCATATGACTCATATCCTTGATCAGACTCGGATATGAATCAATGATGAATCAATGATACAGTAATCTTATAGAAATCATTTGATCACTGACACCAGAAAACATTTGGAAACTTCAACCAGCAGCCCTTTCTTGATCATCCCCTTGGAAAAAACCCAAAAAATCCACCCATGTTGGACCACGCACCTCGGTGGTATCCTTGGGACAGATGTCACCAACATACACCACCGAAAACGGGAATATGTCCATCGGCCTTCAATAACATGCTAGGAAATATATTTTTTAAAAATGGTGAAAGCATTGAGAATCTGTGATCCAGCGCGAGAACGGCTTACCCTTTCATCGTTCGCGGTCAGTCTATCAAACAAACCTTGCCCACGAATGCGAGAACTATTACAACAATGTCTAGATCAATCGGCGAGTCCATGTTCACCGTTTGGGTGGCCAAAATGCACATCAGCAAAATGCCATCAACAACTGGAATCTTCATTGAGGTATACCCCATGCGGTTAAAACAATGGGAAAAGTTGATGATAAACCACTGGCTTTTTTTCTTCTCTCTACATGTTTCCACAAAGATGAGAGCCAGCAACAGCAATTTTTAGTTCAGCGCTACCACTCAACAAACCGTGGTTTTACAGCTGGGTGGAAAAAATACCCCACTTATCCCCACTTTTGTAGCAAAAAGGATAGACGGATGAACCTATAACGAAGTCTTACAAAAGCCCTAAAACCCAGACGGTTCCCCAGATGGTCCGGCGCCAAGCTTCTGCACAAGCATAGAGCACCATGCAAAAGCTCTGCAGATTGGGCTTTGGAGACCGCGATGCAGCCTGGGTTGGGTTGGGGGTTACACCTCCGAAAAAATATCGATGATTCTCCCAATTTCCCAATGATTTCCCAATTAAGATTGGGATTTTGCAGCCAACTTTGGAAGGCAAAGACAGGGGATGTTTTTTTCCAGAGGGTGACCAGAGGGTGACCAGAGGGTGACCTGATTGTCCAAGACCTCCCCTGGATTTTGGTCAAAACGTGGTAGGAAACATACCCTCTGGTAATTTAACGTAGCTATTGAAAATGGCCATTGAAATCGTTGATTTACCGAACTTAAAGATTGTAATTTTCCATAGCTTTTTGTATGTTTACCAGAGGGTAGGGTTTATTAAAAAAAAACTATGGAATTAACAACATTAGGGATTATGAACCCATCACTATGGGGATGATGTTCAAATTATGAGGATGATGTTTACCAGAGGGTATCCATGAAATGACCATTGAAATATCCCTATGATATCCCATTAAATCACCATGTTCCATCATTTTCCAACCATTTTCCCACTTTTGTAGCTCTGCTGGTACCCTGTTTTGAGCACTCCGAAGCCTGGGCGTCCACGCGGATCGCATGTCCGCAAAGATGTTGAAGGCCTCCTTCCATCGATTGCCTGTGATCAGTGCCAGCATCAAGTCGTTGAACTCCTTCCAAGCAGCCAAAATGGGGAGCCGTATCATCCCATAAAAACTTTCTTGCGATCTTGTTGAAAATAGAGCTAATTATGAAGCAGATCTCTACACATATACATATATATATATATACACATATATAACCCCAAAAAATACAAAGAAAAGATACCAAAAGTAATTGGTCCACTTTTGGCCGGAAAGTGGATTGCACCCAATTTCGTCCTCCACACCAGGCTCCAATCGCTGGACCTAAGCGCCATGCTGAAGGAAGTAGAGATTTTCTTGCATCAGAAACAAGGATTTGCCTGGGAGAAATGGTGGTTTAATGATATTTAATTAATGGCAGTTCAAAAGATTTACCCTCTGGTTATGACTAACATAGCCATGGAAAATGGCCCATTTATAGATGGTTTACCTATAAAAAATGTGTTTTTCCATGGCTATGTTAAATAACCAGATGGTAATAGGATAATAATGGAACGTGCATGGGATATATATAATTGGATAAAACCGACAATATGAGATTTGGTGTGTCGGAAAATGCCACCAATACAAATGTATACACCCCAAATTGCAGCTTAAGTGGGATTAACCACAAAATTTGGGAGTACCCTATTTTGAGTATGTCTAAAATCTGGGGTAGCGACCAGAAACCAGGATAGATCTTGCTCTCCTAACAAATACGAGTAATCATCATCCCTAAACCCAAATGATTAGTTTCTTTAACCCATTTCATTACCATCTGGTTATGTCTAACAGTTCGCCATGGAAAGATCCACCATGCTATTAAAAACGGTAAACCATCTATTTCGATTAGGGCCATCGAAAAACCATGGCAAACTGTGAATGTCATAACCAGAGGGTACCCATGGTTGATTTCATCAAATCCCAATCGAATAGCTGATCCCATGGTGAATTCGTTGAAAAAAATCGCATCCGATTGTCCCATGTTTTCGTTAAGTTTCATTTGATTTGCTGAGGATTGCAAAAAAAAAAGAAACGATTCCCCACATGGTGGATTTTCCATCGGGAAAATGCGAAAAATCATCAGGACATTCTATGGAAAACCCACCATTTGTAGATCATTGTCCGAGTCGATAGTTGAGTTTCCTCATGGGTTTTCCACATCATATATCATATATATATATCATATATCATATGTTACTTTACCCGGCCCTGTTTTTTTTTGGGGGGGTGCCGGATGCTGTTTCAGGCTCCAAGAGACGCTCATGTCTTGGAAGAGACTCACGGCCGCCTCGTAGCTGTACCTGGAGAAAGACGTAGCTGTAACCTCTACAGTGAATAATTGTTGCTTTACTTCCTTTCTAAAAGATCATACATTCATATATATATATATGTTAATCTATATGATATAATATAATATAATATATATATGTCCCCCAATTCGGAATGGGATGATGAAAATTCTGATCCCCAAATGGTTAGTTACCCTCTGGTAAGCATACAAAAAGCTATGGACAATCACCACATTTTCAATAGGTCAATCAACGAACTCTAAATGGGCCATATTCTATAGCAAACTGTTAGTTTACCAGAAGGTAGATAGGTTCTATAAGTGACAACCCAAACTATTTGGATGTTAATGGATGTTAATGGATGTTAATGGATGTTGATGGATGTTAATGGATGTTAATGGATGTTAATGGATGTTAATGGATGTTAATGGATGTTGATGGATGTGAATGGATGTTAATGGATGTAAATGGATGTTAATGGATGTTAATGGATGTTGATGGATGTGAATGGATGTTAATGGATGTTAATGGATGTTAATGGATGTTAATGGATGTTAATGGATGTTAATGGATGTAAATGGATGTTAATGGATGTTGATGGATGTGAATGGATGTTAATGGATGTTAATGGATGTTAATGGATGTTAATGGATGTAAATGGATGTAAATGGATGTTAATGGATGTTAATGGATGTAGATGGATGTGAATGGATGTTAATGGATGTTAATGGATGTTAATGGATGTTAATGGATGTTAATGTGTTAATAACTTATAACCAGATATATCACCAGGCTCGGCGCACAAGCCGCGGTTGCAGGTGCGCATGGCTTCGCGGTAGCAGAGCCGATCTGCGTTAAAAAAAAAAAAAACGGTTTTGGAGAATGGCCCCACATCCACTGGATACCAACAATATGATCATCATGTGGGGAAAACCATAGGAAAACCATAGGAAAACCATAGGAAAACCCATAGGAAAATGGAGGTATACCGCTGGTTTACGATAGTTTACTATGGTTTACTATGGTTTAATATGGTTTACTATGGTTTAATATGGTTTAATGATGGGATGATTTGCTGGGATAATGATGGGATAATACTGGGATATTGATGGATATACCATCTGGTTATTTAACATAGCCATGGAAAATCCCTTATAAATGGAGGTTTATAGCTGGGAAAATCATCTATAAATGGACCATTTTCCACCGCTATGTTAAATAACAAGAGGGTAAAACCATCCCCCAGTCATCACCATTTTTATAGGTGGTATATGGTTACCACTTCCAAATGGGTGGTTTGTGGCATTGTTATACCCACCATAGATATGATAATCAAGTCCAATTATCACTGGTTTTCCCGGAAGTCCAACTACCATCTGGTTATTTAATAGTTCGCCATGGAAAATCACCATGCTATTAATAGGTAAACCATCTATTTCTATGGGCCATTTCCCATGGCTATGTTAGTCATAACGAGAGGGTATCTCTTCCTCCGGGTATAGCGAGCATATGCGAGCATTAGCTTCACCAGTGCCTGGTCCCCGCGCCTGGTCCCAGGGTCTCGTAGGACATTCTTTCCAGAAGATGCAACGACAACTTCCAGTAGAAACGCCTAGCTGGGCGACCCCAAGCTGTGTGGAATACATTGGATGATCGGATTGGGCAAAAAGGGAAATCTTACGGGACAAGCTCCATAGAAATCATGGGCAATTTGAGGAAAAATATGTAGAGCTTCCCGAGATTTTCGATGTTCCCTGAAACCAATCCATTGACTCATGTGGACCTTGACGGAGACACAGACCATTTGAGACGTTGATAGGACACGACAAAAATTGAGGGTGGGTGCAACCAACATGATGTATTCAATCAATGATCATATGGACATAACTATCCACAATGGGTATACAGTAGCCACAAGAATGATCTTAGCGATAAACCTGAGTGTGAATGAAATAAATCTAGGATGTTGGTAATTGGTTGCTGGCGTTTTGCCAAGAAGATAGCAGATATTTCATCAGCTATGCTTATTCATACTGTTGACACCAACCAAGTGCTCTTTCACAGATCTTGTCTTGAATATTGACTGATATCAGGCTTCAAGACAAATGATGATGATTGTGTGCACAGGGTCCAAATTTCATGCCCTAATCGTTTCTTTTGCCAACCTTTTTTCAGCGTACGGTGGGATCCACAGTGCTTGATCCAATTTTCCCCAGAATTGGTTTGCCGCGCTTACGAAATTCACAGGGAAGCCCTAAATCTAGGAGTAAACAACATGGCATCCCTCAACGTTCCAATCAAGGCATTGATGTGGATCAATCACAATTCAACGATTTAGTTTAATGGAAATGTTACAGGGCGGAACCTGGATTCCTTTGAATTCTGATTCATCCAGTGATTCACTTAGGTAAAAACCTCTAGATGTTGGGTGAAAACCATTGGTTCTTCCAATGATTGATCCGTTGTCAGGGCAAAACATGGTGAATACATGTGAATATCATTGGTGGTTGACCTAGCCCTCTGAAAAATATGAGTAAGTTGGGATGATGAAATTCCCAACTTTTTATGGAAAGTCATAAAAAAAAATGTTCGAAACCACCAACCAGTTATAAATCATCATTATTAACCATCATTATTAACCATCATTATTAACAATCATTATTAACAATCATTGTTAACCATCATTATTAACCATCATTATTAACCATCATTAACCACTAATATTTCATTGAAGTCTGAATATCACCAGTAGCCAGAACCACATCCGATGCCTGTCACAGATCCCCAGATCCCCAGCCACAGCCCAAGGATGCCCCTTGGGCCCCCAGACGGGCATGCTTTGATGGCCGCGCGATAATCCTCGAGGTTCTGCGGTTGGCCCTGCGTGACTGACGCTACTGCAGGGTGTGGCCGAAGGATGTTGGACCTTTTTGGATCTCGAGATGATGATGAAGCGAAAAAACATCCACGGGATCATGGGATATGCACTCCCTGATCTTGGATCTTGGGGGCAGTTGGATTTTCGATGTTTGCAGCTATTGTTCAAAAAAAAATCAACAACGAACTTCTGGGTTTTGTGTTTTGTTCTGTTTTTGCAGTGCAACTGTTTGGGAGCAGTGGCACTCAAACCAAAGTGAACCAGTTTTCAGGTAGATATGGAGTTTGATTCTTGGACGAAAATTAAAATTGGATGGAGACACGTTATTTAAAATTGATCAAATCATATCAAATCAAAAATGACCCCATCCTTTGTACTTGGGAGAATATTGAATATCCTCCCCACCTTCCAAAGATAACGAACTCGAAACTTTCGAAGTTCACCTCGCAACCCCTCCCCGCCCAGCGGCCCGCCCGCCCAGCGCACCA
The DNA here is from genome assembly GCA_947184155.2 of Cladocopium goreaui. Classification (NCBI taxonomy): domain Eukaryota; class Dinophyceae; order Suessiales; family Symbiodiniaceae; genus Cladocopium; species Cladocopium goreaui. Next base: position 196,359 of record CAMXCT020003113.1, on the reverse strand, counting down.
ACTGCATCTCTTGAAAGAAGAGATCTAAAGCGTGGCTCCAGCGGGACAAAAGGCTCCTACCCAGACCCAGACCCATCAGAGCCAGACCCAGACCCAACACGGCATGCCGGGCAAAGGGACGGGTCATCCGCTTCATCTCCACAACTCTGAACCCCAGAAAATTCGGTTATCCTCTGGCCACAGGCAAGTGTGTTTTCTTGAAATCCTTCGTCATTATTTGTCATTGGTGATTGAAAACAAAGCACTTAGACTATCTTAGACTTACCATCTTAAACTATAACAAATTCCGGTTTCATTCACCATTGTGGAATATGGAGAAAGCTCCTGAGTCAGCTGAAAAATCATCTATCTAAACGGATCCATGAACCCATCCAGCGACCGGGGATCCCTGATGGCTTTAGGAAACCCCCAGGTGACCCTCCTCCGGCTGGGCGCCACATCCCAGAAGGGTCTCAAGGCCTCAGCGCCTCGCCGCGCCTGGAATTTTCAGAGGAGAAATCGCCATGAGAACTTGGAAAAATGTTGGGAAACTCTGGAAAATCGGAAAAAATATTGAAAACAATTTCGGATTTGTTTTTGAAAATTTGAGGAAATCATGGAACAATTTGGGAAACATTGGGGGAAATCATGAAAAATTGGAACATATAGGGGGAAATCATGAAAGACTTGAGGGAACACCATGGTTTGGAGAAAATTGGTGGGAAATCATGATTGGAAATGGTGAAATATTGAGAACAATTGGGAAAATCCTGGACCAGGTCCTGGTGAAATGAGGTGTCAAAATCGGTGATTCGACAAGTGTCAAAACTAGGAAAAAACACGAAAAATCACAGGGACCACCCAGGGATTTGACCAGAAAAGTGAGGTAAAAAAAGGGCCGTTCTCTGTGGGATATGTGTCACAGATCAAAATGCAAAAAGAAGCTGCCAGAAAAGGGGCCACGATCACGTGTTTTCTTCTTTTTCTTGTTCTTTGTTTTTCTTCTTTTTCTTCTCCTCGAATTCACAGATGCAGAAATGCCGAGGCAATTTTCTAAGCAATTTCATTCAGGACCTATCAATATGCAAAATCCATCTAAGATCACCTGAAAAACTGCACTTGGTGAATTTCTCATCTTCAACTTGTGCGTCATTGGGGATGGTTTTATGTAATGGTTTTGGGTCCGTCACATTAAACCTTTATTGGTTACATATCCCACTATATCATACTATATCCACATAATATATATATATATACCCATTGAATACCACTGATTATGGTTATTCAATCTTCTGGTTTGCTATTCTGATGGTGCGGGTTATGGTTATAATCAGCGGTTGTGATGATGTTTAAAATACCATCATCATAGTTAGCATTGTGGTTAATGCCTATAGTATAACCATGACACATGTGAATAATTATATCCATATCCCACTATATTCACCAAAAGAACATTATACCTGCAGTAAACATTTGTTGATTCCACATCCCAGTATATCCACAAAAGAAAATATGTACTCATTCAACGCCACTGATTCTGGTTGGTTACAGCCCTACTTGGAATTGCAGTTCCGCTTATATATATAATATTGGGGCAAGCTTGTAAATTCCCATACCCATTAGTTAGTAACCTCTGGCCTGCCCCAAGTGGCTTGTTTTCACCATTGAAATTCCCCAGCTGCAATTCCGTCCCCAGCTGCAATTCCCATAGCCTCCTCGGCCAAGTTCTCCACCGTTTGATGCACTGCGACTTGGATGCCACGTTCGCGCCTGGGATGTGGTGGGGATGTGGCTGGGATCTCCAGCTACCAGGTGAACATCGATCAGTCCCATGGCTATCTGAACTCCGAACGACCCCTTGATGGCCTAACAAAATTGACCATGGCACATGTAAAAACCCCCAAGATAGAAATGTTTTGCTCACTCTTTGAGTAGGAATCGACTGTCCTATCTTTTTGAGGCTTGCTAACTGTAAACCATACAAATGGTCTCCTAAGCAGCTATCCCCTGAAAAATGGCAAGTTAGGTTCAGTTGTATTCCAAGATCTGCCCAGTGCGCAGATTTCCACCAAATGCTTAAGTGTTCAATACGAGCGCTGGAAACATGTTCGAATGGTACAGTAGATCTGTGGATCCAAATGATTCTCGTTTTGCATTTGTTGAAGGAGTACATTTTTTTCGCTAGGGCCGCTAGGGCCGCTAGGGCGGCTGGGGCGCACCACTTTCTTGTTGGTGTTCTTGGCATTTTCGCTTTCATTGATGCCTTACAGTAATTGCATATCACGAGGCCTCCGTTTTGGTGACATTCTGAAACCTCGGCCACCAGACGCTTGCAGCAGTAGATCCAAAGCCCCCTGCCAACCTAAGATGCAAAAACGTGAATCCATCCAAAGCTGGCCTGGTGGGCCCCTTTTTCGAAGTGGTGGGCCCTTTTTACGTGGGGATGGGGATGTCCAACTGGATAAAAATTGATGAAAAGCAAGGTTTCATGCCCGGAACGCCATTTTGTCACTCTTTTGGCTCATGATTCCAGCCTCCTGGCACTATGACTGCAGAAACAAGGCCGGCCGGGCCATTTCACGTCCTGCGGTTCTGCGTGGGTCGTGACAGGTCTCGGTGGGCTGAGGGTTCGCCGTGCTCCTTGCGGTTCTCGGCCAAGTTGGACTGCCAGGGTATCGGCCCACGCGGCCCATGTCTCGCAGAAGTTTTGCTTTGGATCAGCAACACGACTTGCCCAGCTCCAGTGATTCAAGCGCCTACAACTCCTCGGTGCTCCTGCACACTGCCCAATGTTTTCACATCAGGGTGCAAGGCTTTAGGAGTGCACAGAGCCTAACCAACCAGATTGAGATGGGTTTCACAAAACTTATCCAAAAAAGTGGATTGGATAATTCATGAAATCATGCCAAATGCGCAGAACTGTAGTTGCCATATGTCAGCGGCTAGGCATATCCTGGCCACTGGGCTTCAACTCCCAAAAAAACGTCCTCTGCACCCGCGTCACGTTGCCATGGACAGTGCCCCAATCCAACACGTCCAACGGCAACGGGACGTCGAAGTCCGCCGGCACGTTGCGATGCGTCAGCTTCGGGTCGATGTACAGGTAGGGAATCTCCTGGAAGGCTGGCGCCAGCGGATTTTGGGTGGGGACTCCTGGGAAATTCCGGGGCCAAGTGTGATAGAACCAAGAAAAATGGAGATTACACACATATGTTTATATATATAGTATATATTGTATATATATATTGTATATATTGTATATATATATATTGTATATATTGTATATATATATATATTGTATATGTATATTGTATATGTATATTGTATATGTATATTGTATGTACATATATATATATATATGTACAAACAGAAGCAACTGCCCAAGGCGGTCTCTAACAGTGACAGTACATTCCTAAAGAAAAGCAGCTCCATGAAAGCACTGAACCAATCGAAACCGCCTTGGAACCACAACAACGAACTTGAAATTTAAATCGCTGGAATGTGCAACTTCGATGTTGCTGCTTTCAAATCTTGCTATTTCATATTATTTTCTGGTAATTTCCATCACAAAGCAACATGATGAATTGGATTTTGAATTTGAACTACCCTCTGGTAATTTGTTACATAGCTATTGAAAATGGCCATAGAAATCGTTGATTTACCCATGAAAATAGCATGGTTATTTTCCAGTTCGCTATGTAAACGTTTACCATTTCGGGTATATCCATCAATATCCCAGTCTTATCCCATCATTATCCCAGCAAATCATCCATATTAAATCCTATAAAAAACATCAAAAAACATTTCTAAACCCACTAAACCTCCATTTTCCAGCAAATGTAGACCCTTAAATCCTATAAAAAACCATAGTAGACCCCTCTGAAAGCCAGGCATTCTCCAAGTTCATCCCGCCAGGATCTCCTTCCAACGACCTGCTGGGAAGATCCACAGAAACTCGCAGCCCTCACTGCCGGATTCGATGCCATGCACCTGACGCGCTGGGATGTTCACCTGGGATGTGGCGTTTCGCGTGGCGTTTCGCTCGTTGCGCCGGGAAAACTGGGGATGTCATCGCTAAATGGATCGGGATGCACAAAAAAAAACTGGATGTTGATGCCAGAAATGCCAGAACCAAGGTTATTTCCACATGAAAATAGCTGTTATAGCTCCATCTTCAATAGAAAATCATAGGTTTCAAGGCATCTCCAGATGTTTTTTGGTTTTTGCCGTGTTTTGTGCCTCGAAAAGCTCGGCGGTGCCAACACACATGGAGATGGCAAACAGGTGCCACATGGGGGGATCAACAACCAAAACTGGGCAGACTGACCCTGGAAAGGGGAGTTATTGTGCAACTATTAAGCCTATCGGTTTACGGATTTTGACCTACTGCTTTACCAAAAACTTTTTTCATTGACCAATTTGAGCAACAAATCCACCAACCAATATAGGCTTCAGCCGCGGCATGGCAATAGGCCTATTGCCATGAACTCCCAACGAACAAAATCTAGGTGTACCGCCCAAAAAATCCCCTGAGGAGATTCATTCAATGCTCGGTATTTGACAAACGGCACTCCAAAGGTCCAGTGGTCCAGGGCCATTTTATTCAACACATCATACCTGATGGTTAATGATGGTTAATGATGATTAATAATGGTTAATGATGGTTAATAATGGGATTAATCATGGGATTGTAAATTCCTTGAACTAACCAGCCCTGGTGAAAATGGTTTGTAAGCTGGCCCCGGCCCATTCACCAGTTCTGTTGAATGTCCCTCCGTGTCTTGCTCTTTCTCCATAGATTACAAAGAGCTTGCAGACTCCCTTCATTGTGCGGGCAAAAACCAGCTACCTAAAAGGGAACTGTTGGATACTGAATGTTTGATGTGGTGAGGTTGTCACAATTCACCCAGTATCTGTGGTCATCCATAGGTTGAATCCTATTCTTTATCTACACAGAAGTAAAACGTTGGCCAAAAAAAACGTAACTATAACATTTGGTGATTTCATCCAACATGACTTTTTTGTCACGGGCAATCCACTCACCATGTTTGTCAGTGAAATTCCTTAATCCCACTAAATCACAAAAAAAAAAAATGTCAGTTGGGATGATGACATTCCCATATACTAATGGAAAATAACATTCATGTTCCAAACCACCAACCAAACCACATTTTGAGCGACGGGGCCAAAAATCGCCATGTCACATGCAGCCCAGGTGAGATCTCATGCTTCAGCAATTTTTCGGTGTACTCACCCAGCTTCACCTTTTTTGCGACCGTGAGGCATGTAACCCACCAACAGACATGGGAATTCAATGAGGATTTAATGGGAGTTCATGGATCTTACTGGTGATTTAATGGCATGCTCATGGATTTTAATGATGTTTTAACATAGTTCAACCAATCAAACTGGGGATTCAACCAATCAAAAGCTGATTGAATCACCAAGAGAAACTCGGTGAACCGACGGGTAAACCAATCATTCAGCTGGTGCAAAAAAATCCTTCCAGAGATCAACGTGGCAAACCAAATGATCAATCCTATTCTTGTGAAGGTTTATTCGCAAAAAAAAAACAACAGCACAATTCAAATTCTACATGTGGTTCATTTTTGTATTCGTGGTTTCTCACATGAACTTCACCCCCAAATCCCCACAAACCCATCCCAATTTTTGTGGCCCCCGTGCCTGGCCGTTGCCTCGAAGAAAGTGGTAGATCTCTCCGTAGGGCTCCGGATGGAAGTGGCTCGGCAACTCCTTGAAGGGACCCAGCCGCAAGAGGCCTCTGCGAACGGAGAAGGTTGGATCACTGGGATTGAAGGTCAAATGTTATTGTACATGTGTGTATATATATATAATGTATATTATATATAGTATATATGTAATGATGTAATGTATATTATATATATAATATGTATGTATATGTATAATATGTATATATATATATACACGATTGTTTGCCTATTTATATCCTACCTGCTAAACCCTTAGGTTGGAAAAAACAACTCTGTTTCCAGAAAACCTGGTTTTTTGCAAACAGTGTAGAAAAAAGTGCTCTAGAGCACTTTTTACCGTTCGAGGCTATTCTTGGGTCTTTAGGGTATATCATTTCCAATCTCAGGTGAACATAACTGTATAGAGGGAGATGTTTGTATATATTTAAATATACATATATATATATTATATATATATGATATTAAGAATACATAGAGGTTTCCTGAAAATTGCACATGCATACAAACACATGCATATACACTATATATATATATTTGTAATCATCAACATGTGGGATTGAGAAACAATAATATAGCGCACCAAGGCACAAAATTACATGTCCTGTTCCCAAATTCAATTTATATATCTTATGAATGGTCTGATTGGTCTGAGGCCAAACTCATAGAGGTAACTAAATACCTTCGTGGGAATGTCAACCTCCGGCTCCCGGAGGAATGGAAGCAATGCTTTCCAACAAGACTGTGATCAAGTTTGATCAGAGTGGTTATGGGGAAAGGTATACCCTAAATACCAACAAAATGCTTTGAAACAATTTCACTGCCTACATATATTCGATCAAATGGTTTTGAGGGACAGGTAGGCAGCTGCAGGGAACCCTGAAATTGTAAACTTCATTTTTCTGAATGGTCAGGGGGGCATGTTGACCCGGGAGCACCCATGGATTGCCAAATATTGGCTTTGTCACTTTTGTCATGGTTTGAATGGTGGCTATCTGGGATTTTTTGACCCACAATGGAAAATAAACAGGAACCTTCGGGTTTTTAAGCGTTTTCCAAAAAAAAAGAGAAAATCAAGAAAAACTAAAAAAAAATAAAAAAATGGAAAAAACGGATTGAAAAAAAGCGTAAAAATTACGTAAAAAAAGCGTTCAGATTGGAAATTACCGTTCAAATCCAATTGCGTAAAAAAAGCGTACCCGTTCGAAAGCGTTCAAAAAGCGTTCGAAAAGCGTTCGAAAACCGTTCGAAACCGTTCGACATTACGCAAAATTTTACGTAAAATGAAAAACTTTTCAAGATCCAAACCATGCCGTCCCCAAAGTCACCTGGACCACTCTGGGAAAACTTGATTAAAAACATTGACCCTTTTCAGATTTACTATCCGCAGTTGACGTGCTGGAAAAGATTTTGCCGCAGTGTACTAGAGGTTACACCATAATTTTGACGGTATTTTGAGACTCATATATCCCTTTTCAATTTACATCAGTTTTACTGACTGGGATGTGCATGCATTTATAGCTTTTGATTGGCAATTATATAATTTTTCAGTTGGCAAAGCAAACGTCTCAGTCCTGTGGTTGGTTTTTTGTTTCAGCAGTATAAGCCTCACAATCCCAAATCCTGCTAGATCGCGTGAGAAAGGTCAGATGAAATTTCCCCTGATTCCAAAGATTCACCCACTGGAAGAGATTCTTTTCCTCATGGAACACCAAGCCAAGTTCAGTCAATGGGTTTTGAATCCAATGGTAGAGAGTTGCAGTCTGGATGAGGACTTTATTGGGCATGCTGCCTACATAACCAGACATGTATCACCTCGCTTGATGGCATTGCGTACCTTCAACCGGTACCTTACCCAGATCATGCTGGCTTGGCGAAGCTGATAGCCTGCAGTTGTTTCCCTCTATAAGACTATACATATATATACATATACACATCAGCTTTATATTGGTGTTTTCTACAAACAACAGCCAGTCAGCTTGAGTTTGGAGGCCATCGTAAGATATCATGCCAAATGTTATGATTTAGTCATTTTGCAAGGAAAACACCTCTAGAGCGTAAAAAAGCGTTCGGATTGGAAAAAACCGTTCCAGAGCACTTTTTGCGTTCAAAATGGCAAAAAACCACGTTTTCTTAAAACAGAGCAGAAAAAAGCAACCTGGAGGGTTACCAGGTATTTATTTTGTTTGCCTATTTATGCATTTATATTTGCATATACATATATTCCCTATAGATTCCCCAAATGCTGGGAAACTCCCGGTTTGGAAAATAGACAGTCGCCGAAAGCAAACAAAGGATAGTGGTGGTATGACTCCGGTATAACTTCGACAAGAATGCTGGCACTATGGGATGTAATGGACATAGAACCAAAAAGATTCTGCTGTGGGAAATCCTGATTTTTGCCCCTCTGTCTGAGATGCATGTCTGTTGCTTACCTATTTTATACAGTCTATTTTATGAGCATCTGAATGGAAAAAATATTGAAAAACATGGCCGTTGGAGTACACCATTTCCAAACAAATATCTCTGAGACAAGCCTCAGGAAACCTGAAGAGTCCTATGGAAAGAATTCAAAATACAGAACCCACAAAAAAAAGATGCCAACTAAATGAGGGAAAAATCTGAGTCCATCGAACCTGAAAAAAGCAAAAACGCTGCGCCTCCGGTCAATCCAGTGATGCTCCCATCTTCAGACAGGGTCAGTTCCTTCCATTCTAATTGCTGTCTCGCAGCCAGAATTGGATTCCTGGGCTGCATGCTGTGCTGCCAGGGAAAATCCCGGTCGTCTCGCAGGAAAAAAGTGCAAAATGTTGAAACTATCCAGCAAATACATGTGTTCATCAGTAACATTTGCCATTAATGTCAACCCTGGATTAATAAACCCCAAACGGTTGTTTAATTGGGGGGATACCATAAAAAAGTATCAGATGCAATTACTATTTGGGGGTACGTACCCCCCCTAATGAAAATCAACCATGGTTTAGCGAAATCCGGGGTTGACATTAATTATTGTTTATAACGGCTAATGCTGTTCTGAATAATGGTTAATGATGGTTAATAATGGGATTAATAATAGTTTATAAATAGCGCCATAATAATGGGATTAGTTTATTTGCCACCCCATTTTTGATGGTTTATACCACCTATAAAAAAAAGGTGATTTTGGGGATGATTTATGACGTTGTTTTATCCACATTTGCCATTGGCATTACCCTCTGGTAATTTAACATAGCTATTGAAAATGGCCATTTATAGTGGATGTTCCCATTAAAAATTGTGATTTTCCAGTTCGCTATGTTAACGTTTACCAGAGGGTATTGGTGGCGACATGTGGATAAAACCATTATTCACCATTATTAACCATCATTAACCATTATTCACCATTATAAACTATTATTAATCCCATTATTCACCATCATTAACCATGGCATTTCGGGTGAAATATGGTGACCGCCGTAGCTTCTCATGCTTCGAGCGCCATGAATTCCACCGACTTCCGTCCGAATCCACGAAGAACGGCGCTGAGTCCGTCTCCGCCGAAGTTCGGGCAGCGAAGCATCCCAGCCACAAAGTCAATACAGGATGGGGCCCCATAGTTAGTTTATAAGTATAATAACAATAGTGTATGATACTTATAACTAAGTTAGCTAAGTTGGCTTTTAACTATAACAATAGTCTATGATACTTACAAACTTATAAGTATATTAGCTATATTTAGATGGGTTCATAAAGCAACAAACATTTCACTGCGGGGGCCCCATCCGCCCGTAAAAAGGCCAGGACCCAGGACTCCTTGAGCCAAAAGAGTTGGGAACAGGTCGAACAGGTCCAGCGCTTTCCTTTCCAACTCGATTGATGCCCGTATGGAAATTCCAAAATTATATAACTGATAATAATAATAACTATAACCAAAATAAACTAACCAAAATTATGAAAATTGAACTTCTCATAAAGATAGGAATGCAACTGCTAATGAGAAGTTCAATTTCTGCTTATGATGGTGAATGGTCCTCTCTGCTTTTAAAGATGTCATTTTTTGCACTGGTCTTTGATATATTGGTACCTTGCTTATGTCTTGGCAAATTACTAAGATATAGTTCCCAAATCTGAATTCTGCCACATTTTTTCTGGAAAGAATCCCCAAGGTTCTTTCTGTATGGCACCAATGCCACCCCATTTTGCTGAGGCATTTTTCGACAGCTGCGACTGGACTGCTTGGATCCCAGCTTCTGCATCAGCTTCCTTTGAAGCCAGGTGATATACACAGAGCTCGCTCACATGCACTGATGCTTGAGGCCAAAGTGGCGACACTCCTCGGCGCCAAAACAGCGCCACCACTGGTTGAGACCTATGAAACCTATTTAAAAAAAACGACCCTCCGGTGTCATCAAACATGGTGGGCTTTTTTGTGAAATCCCCAAAGTAAAAGGGTGGTTAAAGCTGGGAAAATCATCGAACTAAATGATGGATTTTCAAGCTAGCCATGTTTGATTCTGGGAGATTGACAGGGGTCTAGGTTGCTTTGCTGTAACAGTCCACTATCAATTTGAGTCCATAACTATCCATAACTACCATTGCACATCATTTTGCTACAATTCATGAGAAGTCTCATCGATGACTGCAGTCTTATCAAGCAAGATCATGCCATCTGGCTTGACCTTTTAGCCCAAGCAAATCGCGTGGCAAATCCATACGACTTTGCAAGTATGGCAATGTCGCACTACCCCGTACTCTCGCATGTGAAGAGCTGAATTAAACTCCCGAGAACAGCTTGTTGAGGGAGAAGTTGTAAGGAATTCTCTCTAGATGATGGCAATTTGATGGCAAGAAAAGATACAGTAGTTGTCCTGCCATTTTCCCCTTAAACCAACAAGATCTGATTGATTCTGATTGCTTATATCTCCATGTCTGGTCGCATCTCCCCATCTTTCTTGGTGATTTATTGTGACCTAGCATCATCTGCAACTGCCACTGCTGCATCTCCTGTAACAGTGCCACAGCTCTCTGCCATTGGTCGCAGGCGCCAGCAGCACCGATGGCTGTAGCGAACAGGATCCCGTCCACCAGACGGTTCTCCATCGATTCCTTCAGCAAAGACATCGCGTGTTGCCATGCGCCACCTATAGCAGGGTGTCCTAGTGGAGAAACTGGCCCAGTTTATTGATGCGAATTGGGGATATGCAGGGGGGAAGATAGTTCATATAATTGGATGTATTGGCAACAAGAGTAGGATATTTAGAACAAAGCGATGTGAAATGATGGTTTACTCTGTGTATTAGCAACAAAAAAGAAGATTTGCAGCAAACAACAATCCTAATTCAAACCTTTTCAAGAAAGATAATCATCAGCAGGTATAATTTTCTTGTCCCGGCTTTCCCGGGCGTGGGGTGCTGCACACCCCTGAAACAGAAACAAAGCCTGCCTCTCTCATAAGCACTGATGGCTGACGTCAACATGATCGCATCCGATTCCACTCGTTTCTTTTTGACCTCCTCCCATAGCCAGAATGCAGCTTGCCACTGGGCACCCAAGGCATATGATCTCTCAGCTAATGCCACTGCTGCCACTGCTTCCTGCGTCTCCATTGGTAGATCCACCAAATTCAAGGCCAATTGCCATCCTCCACGAAAAAAAATGTCCCAGTGGACCATGAAAAAATGGGTGGATCTCGAAGAATTTTTGCGTGGATTATAAAGAGGGCATCCAAGATCCCAAAAAAATATGGGACGCAGACATATCTTCAGGCTGTTCTGATCAACTTGATCTTTCAAATCTGCAAAACAAACCATTTCCCCAAGATAAAATCCCCAGATTCTAATATGTTCTATCGTTCTATGCACCAACACATCCACCCCCCATCCTCCCACCGAAAGACTCGCAGACGCCACGGCGTGGTACGTCACCGCCGTGCTCCGCAGACCCTGTCGCTGTACCTGGCTCAAGAGCTCAAGCGCTAGCTGCCACTGGCTGCCACGTTCACAGGCGCTGATGCATGCATTACACGTGATCCTAGGTGCTGCTTTCCAAGGCAGTGAAGCACTGAATTTCTAGTGGTTTTAATGCTCATAGCCATCATATGGCATAATACAAAAGGTAAGGATATGTATATATATAAGTATATATATATAACATACATACATACATATATATATATATGCAGTATATACATATATTATATATACAGTATATACATATATTATATATACATATTTATATACATATATATATATATACCCATACCCCCAACTTATGGGGATAAAATCACCTTTTTTTTACTGGGTCATGGTGTTTTTTGGTCAACAAGACCTGGAGGTAACCATCAGAGGGGATGACTGTGGGAGGGATCTGGAAAATCTCCTAATTTAGATCATGTTCCCATTACAACCTCGATTTCCCACATGCCCATCATCATATATAATATACACATATATAAATCATATAATATGTCCTATACATATCTCAGTACATATCTCAGTACATATCCCATACATGTCCCATGACATATCTCATGACATATCTCAGTACATATCCCATGACATATCCCCAAGGTTTGCTAACAACCATCGAGGATCACATTGATCCGCAGTTCCAGCTCTGGAAGCCGCGCCAGCAACTGCAACGCCTGCGGCCATTCCTCGCGGCAGGCGCTGATGGCAGCGCTGTAGCTGATGAGATTCGCGGCCACCTGCGGTGCTCTGTTCAAACCCAATTGGAAGGGTGATTTCACAAGGAAAAATGATGGATTTATGCAGGTGAAACCTGAGTTCAGGATTTTGCAGGGACTCACGGTGGATTTTGAGCACCAAACATGCGGAACATGGGTGCTTTCACTATGAAAATCTGTGGATTTGAGTACCAAACAGGGGGAAAATGACAAAGACATCAATAAACTTTAATTAACTTTGTCAATCCCTCTGTTTGGTACTAAAATCCCTGTTTGGTACTCAATAAACGATGTCAATCATCATTTAACTTTGACCGTGACCTGTTTTTGGTCCATCTCCCCCAACAACATCAGCGCACGCTGCCATTGACTGCCCTTCTCACATGCACTGATTGCAGCACTATATGTGATCACATTGGCCTTCTTGGAGAGGTCCTGAGATTATCATCATCAGCTCACAACATGCAGGACTGATCCGGTTGAATATCAAGGGCCTTCGGTTTCGGTAAAAAGTAAACCACTGGATAGATATGACTCGACATTCTAACCATGGCTTGGGGGACGGGATAAGTATGCTTGGGATTCTTTGTGCATCTCAGTTGGATTTGCTATGTGACCAACCCCAGATATCCCCAGATATTCAGAAAATGTCTGGTCCTTTTTCTCCATATCTTCCAGTAGTTGTAGGGCTCTTCGCCATTGCTTGCCCTTTTCACAGGCACTGATGCCTGCATTATAACCTTGTGGCTGCTGTCCCGGAAAGAAAAAGAGAATCTACTAAGCATCAAAAAGAAAAAAAACAAAAACCTCGAAACTCCCTGTCACAAAAGGTGACAAAAATCTTCATTTGCCTACATAATTAGTATATCAACAGATATCAACAGTTACATCAACAGCATGTTCTTCCTTTCCACCGGGTTTCCCATCACTGCATCCAGGTCGCTGATCACATCTCCCAACTGCCTTCCTTGCGCCTCCCGTAGCAGTTCCAGCGCCACTTCCCACTGCGAAGCGCGTTCGCAGGCGCTGATGGCCGCGTTGTAGGAGATCTGAGACGCTTCGAATCCTCGGTCGATGGGACTGGGAGATCAATGATGGGTTGGGAACTGGCAAAATGACCCAAGTTGTGGATATTTAATGGGCTTTTCGGGTGATTTCATAGGGATTCAATGGGAGTTGTTTCGTGGATATCAATGGTGTTGGAAAATATCCCACTTACTGGTGCGTTAAAAACGTAGAGAATGGATGGGTTGGGAATGGGGTTGCTGGGATTATTATTGATAGTTAGCCAGTGGATCATTCCCTCATTCCCTACTAAGCACCACTAAGAAAAGGGACTGTTGTTGCAGAGACTAAGAAAGCGGTGACAACGACCAAAACGATAGCGAAATGACACCATCTCTCACTGTCGAATCACCAATGACAAGCGAATGAAATAGGAAACTTGCGCGACTAGCGGGTTGCTATGAACCACCAAAAAAATATTCTCCAGTAGCGCCACGAAACCTTTCCGAAACGCACCAAACCTTGCCTCTGGATTCCTACTTGAGGGAACAGCTAAGGAGTAATGTATATAGTAAGCTGATGGGTTGGTGATGTCATGAGTGGATGCTTGAGTAGACTAGTAGCATCAGTGAGTGGTTCATTGCACCTGTAGCTCAAAAGTTTCCCATCAAAAGCTTTTTGAATTCACCGACCAGATGCGTTTCTCTTCCATTTCTTCCAACAATAACAGAGCCATTTCCCACTGATCTCCACGTTCGCAGCTGCTGATGGCAGCATTGAAGGTGATCACAGTGCATTGACAAATTCCTGAGACCCCGATGTGTCAGGGGCCCTGGGCTTTGGAAAAGTGACTCTTCATATGGAGGTTTAGTGGGTCTACTATGGTTTTTTATAGGATTTAATATGGATGATTTGCTGGGATAATGATGGGATAAGACTGGGATATTGATGGATATACCCTCTGGTAAACGTTTACATAGCTATAGAAAATCACCATGCTATTGATGGCTAAATCAAGGATTTCTATGGCAATTTTCAATAGCTATGTAGCAGTCATTACCAGTGGCTGCCCTCCACCAATCAACCATGGCTTGCAAATCCCAGAACCAAATGGGCATAGCGCACAGTAGGCAGATTCATCGTCCACTGAGCTTTGGGGGCCCAGCTCAAAAGCCCAAATGATCTACCGGACCCGGCAATCAAACATGGCAAGCTGGGAAAATTCATCCGATGAATTTCCCAAAAAAAAGAAACTAGAATTCATCCGATGAATTTCCCAGCTAGCCATGTGGGTTTGTCTGAAAATAGTGTACCCCTAAACCCAATGGTTAATGATCATTATCCCAAAAATAAATGGCTATTTCATTGGGAATATACCTTATTTTCAGACAAACCCATGTTTGACTCCCAAGGGTAAAATGGATAACTGTATGGCCTAAGTTCAAAATGACCCCTTCAGATCATCCCGAATGTTGGTAGCTTGGACAAAAACTTCCCCAGTTTTGACTGGATAAATGTGAAAAACCAGGAAAAACCCAAGTTGAAGTCATTCAAAGGTATCAAAACCAAGTCGAAACGGCATTTCTGTTGGTGTTGATATTCCATTGACCAAGAGTTTCAGTATCACAAAATCATTCCATTCATGAACCACTTCAGCTACTTTGACGTGAAACTTTAGCAACTTCCATGGATGACCAGCCCAGTCCCCGGCCTTCGACTTCACGGAGCAAACTCAACGCCAGGTGCCAGTCACAGGCGCTGATGGCAGCGTTGTAGCTGATGATGGTGCAGCGCAAGCGCCTCTCCTCCGGGTATCAAACATGGCCTTTCAAAGAAACCATGAAAAAAGTGGGAAACCCCATAAACCTACCATTTCGGGATGACATTTTACCATTTCGAAAAAACAACAAAAAAAACAGTGATATTGGGGATGGTTTATTGGGTTTTCCACATTGGTTAAATGATTTTTCCACTGACATGCCCATTTATTTGGACGATTTCCCAGCTAGCCGTCTTCGATTATATAATGGAGGGAAAAATGCTAGTTGTTGGTTGATAAATGTTTGGTATTGATGATATTGATATTGTGGAATTGTGGACATGAATGGTATAAAGGACAATGCAGTGACCAGTGTGTCGTTTGGTATTTGTGAGCCATGTCCTGGGACCATACATTCGCTGATGTGGGGATTCCTATCCACACCTTACAGCTTAGATCGTTCAAAAGTTTGGAGATGAAGCAACCAAAGTCACGGTGTTTGGGTGTTTGAAAGGCGTGTGTTTTTTCCCCAAAACTCCCCATCGTTGATTGTTGGAAAATTCCCACTTTCCCGGCTCAAATCCTTCCATTCGCTAAATCTCTGGTTTCTATGGCTTACCCGAAATGGAAAACGTTAACAAAAAGCGAACTGGAAAGATCCACCATGCTATTAATGGGAAAATCCACTATTTCGACTGGGTCATTTTCAATAGTTATGTAACAAATGACCAGAGGGTATATCCATCAACATTTCAGTATTATCCCATCATTATCCCATCATTTTCAATAGCTATGTAGCAAATTACCAGAGGGTATCCCATTAAATCACCATTGAAATCCCATTAAATCACCATTTTCCATCATTTTTGAAATGACCAGAGGGTAAATCAGCTCAAAATGCCTCTTTGGTGAACTCCCCATGTCGTCTCCCCGCATCCGCGGCATCCGCGGCGTCCGCGTCTCCTGTAACTGCCCCAGCAAGTGCAAGGCCCGCTGCCACTGGCGGCTCTTTTCACAGCAGCTGATGGCCGCCTGTCACGGGAAACAAACGAAAAAATTGGTATTCACCATAGTAACTATATATATATATATACATACATATGCATATACATATACATATACATATACATATACATGTATGTACATGCACAATAGTAACGGTAGAAAATTATAGCAACTGGATATGTACGATAAACATTGGGAATGCAGTAAGCCAAATCTCCATGGTTTTAATCCCCCTTTTGGAGGGTAAGTTAGAATGAATCCAATTACTGGATATTCCAAAAATTAATAAGTTCTTGGTTGCTACAGGGTTTTATGACCAATGTTGCAAGTTGTATACATATAATATATATATATATGTTAATTGGGTTATAACTTAGAGCTTGTGATGTTCAGTTTGTTTGGGTGATGTTCTTAACGGACAAATGCAATAAATTACAGGCAATGTCAAATAATACCATCTTAATATGTTTGAACCAATTTTTGAGAGGTAGCAATTCATTTTGTTGATGCCAACGGGATCTAATACATACCAATACTATCTACTGTAGTACTGGCAATGGTTGCAAACATGTTCTATTTACTGTAAATCATTCATCATTCTTGGAACTAATAACATGGTGTCGGTGCTTCGTCAGACTGAACTTGGGCATGATCCCCCAGGAATGTCGCGTCAAGGAACGTTGTAGCTGATCACATCTGCTTGAAGTTCTGATTCAAGGCCATTCATCAAAACCAGAGCAGTTTTCCAGTCCTCAAGCTGGTCATGGCAACGAAGGACATGGCTTCCAAGTGACTTGTGAAAAAAGGCTCCAGGGCACTAGGTGCCAACTCAGAATCACAACCAGGAGGAAAAACCGGTCTCAAACTTGGAAGTCCGATTGTCCTCCTTGCCCTACTGCAAGCCCTACTGCATGTCGAATGGCGACGCTGCACGGTCCGCAGATGAAGGTCTGGCCAACAGACCCACCAACAACCCAAACAGCGTATGACATGGTGTGATCTGATTATGTCATACCATATGTACTGTGAAGTGATATCACGTGATATCCACAATTTACGCATGTTTGATTAGAGCTATGATCTCTGCCACTATTGGAGGACCCTGAAAAAACCAACAGTAACCCCAAAAGAATGGCTGACTGAAAGATGTTGTTCCCCTTGGAAATAGTGTCAACCCCGGATTAATAAACCATGGTTTACTAATTAGGGGGTATTCCTTTAATAGTCATTATCTAATACTTAAATGGTACCCTCCCAATTAAACAGCCGTTTGGGGTTTATTAATCCAGAGCTTTTTCCATTATGGTGGAACAACGCAAAAATTTTCAGGTGGAAGGACGTCCACCATTCCAGTTCACCAAGTCTCACTGCCCTGTTCGCAGGCGCTGATGGCTGCGTTGAAGGTCACCACATTCACTTCACCTCGTGAGTTTAGCGTGAGATAGCGATGGTTGCGGAGAGGATCATCTCGCGAATCGTAAGTGGTTACCCTCTGGTTTAGTATGGTTTAATATGGTTTAATGATGGGATGATTTGCTGGGATAATGATGGGATAATACTAGGATATTGATGGATATACCCACTGGTAATTTAATATAATTTAACAATATTTAACATATAGCTATTGAAAGTGGCCCAGTCGAAATAGTTGATTTACCCATTTTCATAGCATGGTGATGTTCCAGATTTCCAGTTCTTTTTTTTGTAAACGTTTACCAGGCCGGGTGATCATCTGGTGATCAAAAGTCACTCAACTGCTGGCCTAATCTCCATTGGTTACATCCCATGTTCCCATAACTCAAAGCCGCTTAATACTTTCTGGTTATTAACCCGTTTGCTATAGAAATTTGCCCATAGAATAGATGATTTATGTTATTGATGTTGATTTATGATGGTTTACCGTGATTGAACATGGTAATTTCCCATAGCTACGTGAAATAACCAAGGGCTGTACCACCAGATTTTCCACAATTCCATCGGCAACCACCCCTCAACGACGCCTTTCGTCTCAGCTTCGCGAAAAACCTGCAGGGCCAGGAGCCATTCGTTACCCCGGGCGCAGGCGTTCAGAGCTGAGCAGTAGGTAATCCTGGGCTGAGGCAAAGAGGTCACACAGATATATACATGGTTATACCATGTCCCGCGAACATTTAAATTTTGGGATGAAAAATAAAAAATAAAAAAATATCGAAAAATGAGAATGTGGTTATCATAGAAAACTTCAAAAATCTCGCAACAGGAAAAGTTCTGAAATGTCATGGGATGTTTTTGAGACATCCCAAATTTTCACATGGGCAATTTGGGTCCATTGAGCCGATCCGTCAAACCCCAAAATTTCTGAACCAACTTGAAGTGACCCGATCTGGTTCAACCTGCCCATTGCCAGATCTTGGTGTTTGGTACCGCCTAAAAATCCCGAAAATGGAGAGACTGGAGATGGTTTTTGGGCTGGGGCGAGGCTCGGGTTGCTCTGCATCTGCTTCTGCAAAGTTGACAACAAGTAGATGGCCCACTGCCACTGGGAATTCTTCTCACATGCACCAATAGCGGCACCATATGCAACGACATTGCCTGCCAGGCACTGGGCACTAAGTGCTTCCGTTCAGAATCTGCACCAATGTGTCCGTGTCTGGAGGTCATGTAGATCATCTAGCATGCCAATCATTGGTATGATTCCAATGGCAACCATGATAATTATCATTGGGGCAATCTTGAAAGATTTGTCCAGGGGTTTTCTCTATTTTTCCCTATAATCAATGGATTGGTTTAAAGGAAAATTTACAGGAAACCTCCATATTTAATGGTAAAAACCATGGTTTCCTCAATCCAATGACTGGATATAAGGGGGAGGATTTTCCGCCTGTTTCGTCATCAGATTTCCCACCATATCCCACCATATCCCACCTTCCACGCGGCACATCTGCAACTCCCCCAGCAGCGACAAGGCCACTGGCCACTGCCGGCAGGCGCTGATGGCGGAACCTCAATCAAAAGATCCCGAAGACATGGAAAAAGTGGTGGAAAACATCCAAAAATGCTGGGAAAATACACAGTTTGGATCCAAAATGCTGGGAAAATCTGGAAAACGTGGTCGGAAACATCCAAAAATCTTAGGAAAATACACATTTTGGATGCTGGGAAAATATGGAAAAATCTCCCAGAAGTGGTGGATGTCATACATTTTGGAGGTGTTTGACCATTTTGGATTGTTGAGGAAACATCCTCGAAAATTCTCCAAGATCATCTAACATTATCCAGAATCATCAGAGAATCAACCGTTTAACTTCACGATTTTTTTCATGCGTAAAATAACAATCATCATCAATAAATCAATGAATAATCATCAACAATAATACAATAAACTATGGTTTAAAAGAGAGGATCATCTGATACCATCATCAATAATGTCAACCCCGGATTTTGCTAAACCATGGTTGATTTTCATTAGGGGGGTACGTACCCCCAAATAGTCATTTCATCCAATACTTTTTTATGGTACCCTCCCAATTAAACAGCCGTGTTTACGGGGTTTATTAATCCAGGCTTGACATTAAATCAATGAATAATCATCATAATAATGGTGACATTATCATCAACAAATGATTATACTGATTTATCAATATGATAATAATCATCAGTAAATCATAAATCAACAATAATACAATAATGATACTGATGATGATCATCCCATTTCTTGGGCTGGCCATCTCAAAAATACCAATGGAATCAGCGGACCACCGACATCGGTCTCTGACCCGAGGAACTGTAGATGAAGACGTCGCAGCGGCAGCGTCGCTGTTGAAAATCACGGAGCAAATGAAGAGCTTCCCTGGGAGATCTGGCTGAGTGGTAGGGAACTGTGGGAAGTGGGTCCTGGTGTCACTTTGTCAGCTGCAAAAAGATCTAGGCATTAAACTTGTGATGATGAATCATCATGGATTGTGGGGATGAAGAAAACCACGTCCCAAACCACCAGTTTACCATTGAAGAACTCAGGTGAGCATCACCACAGCAAGGCCATAAATTGGTCTATAACCCCATCTAAGTATGGGGGGTTCCATAAATGGTGGTACACCAATAGCTGGATGGTTTATTCTGGAAAATCCCATTAAAATGGATGATTTAGGGGTACCCCTATTTCAGGAAACCTCCGTATAAGTATATTCCCTGTAAACCCTAGTTATTGTAGTCATGAACCAACTTAGCTATCCAGGGCCCCACCTTGTAAGGCCCCAAGTTCGAACCAAGTAACTGCCATTCCTTCCGCTGTCCACAGCTTCCAATGGCTGACACATAGCTGCTGGAAGTTGGACGACATCGCTCTTGTGCCATCGGCTGCAGCAAATACCAGAGCTCAGTAGAAAATATGAATAGTAGCTATTAGGAATAACCTCCACAATATTATTAGTATATACAGTAGTAGTATAATATATATATACACATTAGTAATATATTGGTAATTAATATTATATTGCTAACCTCCAAGCTCTGCGGATTAACCACGGTTTTTTGGTGAAGCAACTGATGTTTGAGACTCCACCGGATTTGCCCCAACTGGACATGTTTGAAAAAAGTGATAACATAAAGTGTGGACGAAAGAGGTCGGGGATGATCACCAATAATGATATGTAGTGTTTATCATTGTTTTCATGGTTTATCATCAATCAAGAAATTGCGAAATTTCCTAAGAATCATCTTGTTTATCATCCCAAAATCAAGTAACCTATGGATTACAAACATTAAATGCTGGCCTCCGCCTATGGGATTCGTCACCACCCGAGTTTCAGGGACCACCTGGACCACCTGGCGCCAAGTGACGCGCAGCAAAGGCATGGCCCTCAGCACACGCACATGATCGCCCTGCAGAGAGCGATGTTTCTTTTTCGTTGTAGACTGCATATGTGTAAATATACTGTACATGTATGTGCAGTCGGATCTTTTACCGGCCCACAAATTCGACATTTTTGTTACATGTCATCTTAAACCTCTTGGGGTGGGGGTTGGGTGGGGTGGGGTGGGGCATGTCAACGTTCGTTTGCACTTGCGTCATGAAGTTGATGCTACGTCACGCATGGGGTTGGGGTTGGGTGGTGTGGGGTGGGGCATGTCAACGTTCGTTTGCACTTGCGTCATGAAGTTGATGCTACGTCACGCATGGGGTTGGGTTGGGTGGTGTGGGGTGGGGCATGTCAACGTTCGTTTGCACTTGCGTCACGTTGGGGTTGGGGTTGGGTGGGTGGGGTGGGGCATGTCAACGTTCGTTTGCACTTGCGTCATGAAGTTGATGCTACGTCACGCATGGGGTTCGGGTTGGGTGGTGTGGGGTGGGGCATGTCAACGTTCGTTTGCACTTGCGTCATGAAGTTGATGCTACGTCACGCATGGGGTTGGGGTTGGGTGGTGTGGGGGGCATGTCAACGTTCGTTTGCACTTGCGTCATGAAGTTGATGCTACGTCACGCATGGGGTTGGGGTTGGGTGGTGTGGGGCATGTTAACGTTCGCTTGCACTTGCGTCATGAAGTTGATGCTACGTCACGCATGGGGTTGGGGTTGGGTGGGGTGGGGTGGGGCATGTTAACGTTCGCTTGCACTTGCGTCATGAAGTTGATGCTACGTCACGCATTGGGTTGGGGTTGGGTGGGGTGGGGCATGTTAACGTTCGCTTGCACTTGCGTCATGAAGTTGATGCTACGTCACGCATGGGGTTGGGGTTGGGTGGGGTGGGGCATGTTAACGTTCGCTTGCACTTGCGTCATGAAGTTGATGCTACGTCACGCATGGGGTTGGGGTTGGGTGGGGTGGGGTGGGCCATGTTAACGTTCGCTTGCACTACAGATACGTAGAGGCATATATAGATTCTTACCTGTAGAGTATTCGCATCTACATATGTATACATACACCGATATTGCGATCACTATATGTAATATGAATGTTCATGTATACATATGGACACATATATAGATATGATACACATATATAAATATATAGATATGATACCTGCTGGCCAAAACGGGCCTCTACCTGGCAAAGCTGTGAGCTGAAAAATGGAAAACCGAACTCGGCACGTTTTTGACCACAAAATGCTGGAAGGGTTGACGAAAGCATCTTGCGATGAACTTTTTATAAGAAACTTTTTTGGACCCAGAATGTGCGTTTGGCTAGCACGAGAACGACGTTTTTGAGAAATCATGGGACGGTGAAAGATCCGTCGGGATGTATGTGTATATATATATACACATACATACTGTACATATACTATGCAATTACAGTAACAAATACTGTAGGTGATAGAAATACAGCCACACCTGGCGCAAAGCTCTGGACTTCACATGCCAACTCTTGGCCCCCAAACTGCACCAGCATAGCTCTGCGTGGAGTATTGCAAACCAAGCCTCAGTGGCGACGGGACGTGCAGCCCCATGTGGCTTTGTTGGGGATATTATATATATATTGTATATATATATATATATTGTGTATATATATATGTTGTGTATATATATATGTTGTGTATATATATATATTGTGTATATATATATATTGTGTATATATATATATTGTATATATATATTGTGTATATATATATATATATTGTATATATATATATGTGTGATGTATAACTGACAAACCATAATTGTTTGGGTGTATAAAACCAACCATTTAATGACGATATTTACTGGTGTTTTTGTTGGGTACTTCCCCACCACAGAAATGCTCTGTTTGTTTTTGAGTCTGAAACGTTGACCAATTCCGACCCCGACCAAGGCCCCTCACAACTTCATTTCTGCCAACAATTCCGTGGCAATTTGCCAAGAATCCTCGGATTTAACACGCAGGGCTGAGAGCCTTCGGAAGTTGAGGTTACGAATCTTCAGTTTCAAAGGATTTGTCTCGTTAAGTCCTTGTTTGATTATTCTAAGACTGAGAAGAAATCAAGCAAAGCTGCATTCGACAAGGGTGTTCTTCGCCCATGATTCTTTCTTCTGTTTCGCTTCCAGGTTTCCCCTATCCGAAAATGTCAGGTATGGTGAAATCACAGTGTACCACGCGATTTCAGATCGCTGGTGGCATGAGCCATTTCTATATCCTCTGGTTGGTGGTTGACCTAAAATCCCTCTGAAAAATGATGGACTTCGTCAGTTGGGCTGATGAAATTCCCAGTATATGGAAAGTTGGGCTGATGAAAATCCCAACTGAATGGGAAAATAAAATTCATGTTCCAAACCACCAACCAGTCCTGTATTCCCATGTTGGCATAGCCAAAATCCCAAATAAACTATCCAACATCATCCAACTAAATTAGAAATCCTCACTTTTTGAAGATATTTCCCAATCCCCTTGGGACTGCTGTTTAATAAGATATACAACCATAGTAATGTGGAT
The DNA here is from genome assembly GCA_947184155.2 of Cladocopium goreaui. Taxonomy (NCBI): domain Eukaryota; class Dinophyceae; order Suessiales; family Symbiodiniaceae; genus Cladocopium; species Cladocopium goreaui. The sequence continues at coordinate 172,837 of CAMXCT020003113.1, read as the reverse complement.
AAAACAATAATAAATCATCCCCAAGTCATCACCATTTTTATAGGTGGTATAAACCATCCAAAATGGGGTGGTAAAAATGGCATTGTTTTACCCACATGACATTTTTTTATGTCAACCCCGGATTCATAAACAAAATGGTTTATGAATTAGAGGGGTACGTACCCCCAAATCGTCATTTCATCTAATACTTTTTTATGGTACCCTCCCAATTAAACAGCCGTGTTTACGGGGTTTATGAATTCCAGGGTTGACATTAAATCAATGAATAATCATCATAATGATCGTGACATTATCATCAACAAATGATTATACTGATTTATCAATATGATAATAATCATCAGTAAACAGCCCTAAACCGGGTTTAATGATCCAGGCTTGACAGTAGCCCACCTGGGAAAACTGGGAACCAACCCCTGGGAACCCCTGGGAACCCCCGGCGGCACCGCGGAGGCTTTGCATCACCAGGCCGAAATGTTCGGTGGAGGGAACCAAGCCCCAACGCCTCTACCAAGAAAATCTGGAGGAATTTAGGACAACACTTGGGATTGTTCGGGATTGTAGATAAAATCGAAGTTGGAAGCAATCAGAATATGGAAGAAAATCTGGCAAGGAGACGTTGTTGTTGTCCTTCGAAGAGGCACAACGATGAAGGTGACCCTCTCATTCTGGTACATGAGAATGGTTCTCAAAAGAAACAGATTGTCAGTTCGCCATCTCTGCTAAAACAATCCCCGTTGATTCTCACATAAATTGCCACCATCAATCGTTGAGAGTTGAGAGGGTGGTCCCTAAAGTTGTCTTGAAGACATACTGCTTTGAAACATATCAAAATGAGTTTTGGTCAGCATCAGAGCATCAGGTAGCTCCAAATCCTATCGTTCACTACCTAAAAATGACCAGCCAATGAGTGCTGAGGCACCTTGAATGTTGCTGATACCCTTAGTTCTTTGAAAAGTAAGTCAATAGCCCATTTGTATCCATTTGCTGGTAGTACTTCCTGAAAATTTACTCAAGTTGTGGGCAAATCCAGGTCCATACCATTGTTTCTGGTATGAAGTTCTGCTGAGACCGCAACGGGCAGGCGTCCACCAGCAAAGATAAGGCCTTGCACAGAGTCGATGTGGGGTCCCAAGTTGGATGATTCTGTTTACCCTCCAGTAGACTAGCATAGCTATAGACAATTCCCCATTTATAGCTGTTTTACCTATGACAAAATGATGATGTTCCATAGCTATGTTAGTTGACTAGAGGGTAAGAATATTTCAATGGAAAATCTATGGGAAACCATAGTTCTTACCCTCAAAAACGAAGGTGTCCAGCATCTTTCCCCTTATGCTTGTGGTGCCCCTCGTCAAATACCCAATATCAAAACATGGCAACAGACATTCCCAGTTCATGGCAAAGAGAATCTATGAACATGAGATGTTTCATGGGTGGTTGCTACTAATTAATCATAATTCATCTATTAAGTCAACCAATCTACGGTACTTGCCGGTGTTTTGTTGGATTTGGATGATTTTCGCCTCAACTGGCGGCGGTAAGGGTCAGCAACAAACATCCCGTTGTCGATTTCAGAAAGGCAAACTGGTTGGTTATATATAGGATATATAGGATATTAAACCATATCAAAATCATATTAAACATTATTAAACCATATCTGGTTGGTGGTTGAGCCCTACCCCTCTGAAAAATGATGGAGTTAGTCAGTTTGGGATGATGACATTCCCAACTGAATGGAAAAATAAAACATGTTCCAAACCACCAACCAGCAAATCATATCTTCATTTGAATGTTTGGAGAAGGTCTGAGAAGGTTTGGAGTATGGCTCAAGCAATTCATGAGCCCCAGTAACTATAGTTATAAATACCATAAACCATAGTTATTGGAGTTATAAAGCAACTGAACGCTATCATTGGGGGCCTCACATTGTACGAATTGCCGCAAAAAAAAACACGTTTTTCAACATTGATCTCACCGAATCGCCTGCTGCCAGGCCATTTCCCAGTCTTTGGCAACCACACAGGCACCAAAGAAACCTCGCGTGATGACATGGATAGGATGTCCTTGGGATATACTGGGTGTACCTCAAAGCGATTGGATTCAAACCCAGTTGTGTCCTGTTGTCAAGTAGCCAAAGATAGACTATGTCCACGTGGATCCAAATAAACCATGATCACGGTAAAAAGATGCGTTTTCCAAGGAACTGCTCAGCATTTGTGTCGTGAGTCCGGCGTTGCTGCGGGCCTTGGCAACAGAAATCTGTGTAGATCTTATGCCACCGAGATGTATATATGTATATACGTTATATATATGTGTGTGTGTGTTCTATAGAGATGTACATGTATACTTTATTTGTATGTTTTGCTCGGCCCTTTGAGATGATCTCGCGGCGGTCTCGCAGGGATCATCAGCGCATCGGCTGATAATCAGGGAGCATGCTCTTGGTGTGATCCACACTACCAGATACATGCGCTAATTCTTTGGCGAAAAAATCGATCTCACCCAAACCACCATCAAAGTGACGAGATTCGATTCGCCTCCAAAAGGCAGTTGCGAAGCACATGCACAAATTTGGGGGATATTCTTTAGCTCTGGATGTTTTGAAACTTCCAGTGCTATCATGTCCAATCAAAGGCTCAAGGCAATTACGCTGCATGGGCTGTGCAAACTCAGAAAGGACATCGCCGATGCAGCAATTGGCATGGAGAAGGGAAGTCGGCTTAGATCCGCAAGCTCCATGATGTCCCTGTCTGAAGGTATGTCGCCTAAAGAGCCACCCCTCGCGCAGAAGTAAATTGATCACGCCCGTTCTCCAAATAGCAGCTCGTTCAGATTGCATGGGAGGAGCCGGATGCTCCAAAATGACGGCACCTCCGGTCAAGGCGACCGGGATGGAGAGCCAAATTCCACGCAATAAGAGGCTGTTGCCTATATCCAGCTGCTTGAGTTCAGCTAATGAGAGTTGCGAAAGCCCCCATGGACGCGTGGCACTCCGCAATGGCCTCGGCCCTCTCATCTGCCTCCCTTCCAAGTCAAGTAGAACTGCATGTCGTGCGCTTGACCATGTCTCGCACGGTGGGCCCAATAAAAGCGCCAAAATTCGCCCTGCTCTTGCGGCATCAAAGAGAAATCCCCAAAGACGCTCATCATGGACATTCATGCGGTCGTCAATGGCCGTGTCGATCGATAGGACATAGACTGCGCTGCTCCAAGGAGATCTGCTGGACGAAATGATCTTGTTGATCTGGTCATGAAAATCCCCTTGTCGCCTTCTGCCAGCATAGAGATGAATAATGAAAAAGGGCACAGTCTCTGCAGGTTTGACTCGTCTGGGTCTGTCCGTCATTCTCCATCTCCTCCATTGTTGCTCCTTGCTCTCGAGAGCAGCAAAAGCAGAATCAATGGGATGTGCACGTGCAGGTCGGCGTTGGGCAGGCTGCTGTGGAACTCGATGAGCTCGTGGTTCGCCAAGCTGAAGAATGTCCCACTGCTTCCGCAACTGCTTCATTCGAACTTGGAGATTCCAAATATGGATGTCAGCCAGGAAGCTCATGTGTGCCTCTTCCAAGGCGTAGTACGCATCATGGTGCGCATACTGCTCAATGATGGTGTAGAAGTCAGTTTCAACCCAAAAAATGAAGATGCGGGCAGCTTGAAATTCCGGAATCTCCATGTCAAAGAATAATCGGAAAAACATGTTGTGGAAATCAACCACTGTGGGCTGCTCGATCTCAAACCAGTCACGAAGACGTGCTTCAAATTGTGCGCAGCACTTCCGTGTCAGAGGCTCATCATCAAGTGGGTTCCACCATGCAAAATCGCATCGCCCTTCTTCCTCCAACTCTGCAATCTCTCGACGGACTCGTTGGCGTTCTCTGTGATGCGCTGTGGGTCGCAATGGCCCATGGTGCTGCCTCACAGCTGGTAGACGATGCACTCCAATCAAGTGGGGAGGCAAAGTCACAAGTCCAGGATCTGCCGGCTGACGAACTCCAAAAATGCGTTCCCAGCACTGGTTGGCCCGATATCGGAGATGTTGTGAGACACGATAAGTGGTGTGGAAAGTCTTGAGACAACCTGGGCAAACTGCAGACTGGACGTACATGCTTTCAAGCGCACGTAGGCCATGTTGTCGAAATGCATGGACACCCAATTGTTGGCAGGTGGAAAAAACCGCATCACAATTGGAGCAAGGAAAGCTACTCCCAATGTCCTCATCCTCATTGGTAAGGTCCATGAGCTGCATTCCAAAACGTTCAAGCTCCAAACGGATGCTGTGATGATAAGCACAGACAGTGTTGGCAAGATGTTCTTGTTCAACATGCTTGCAAACCGCTCTTTGAATCCATGCTTTCCACTGTGAGGTAGCACGCAGCTGCTGCCAATTTACTGTCCACGACGCACGATCGTGTGGAATCTCAAATGGCAAGTCACGAAGGTGAGAAAGCCATGTCAAGTCCTGCTCAACTTCAAAAAGCCAGCCTTTGTTGGTGGTTCTTTCCATAAGCAACAAAGTTTTGTGCGCCGTAATGGCATGCTGGGCAATGTGCTGCAGGAAACCAAGCCGATGTCTGGTAAGGAAAATGCGGAATGGTATCAGGCCATTATCCTTCATGAAATCATGGTCTTTGACTCGCTCTGGCGACCAGAAACCAATGCCATAGATCTGCCTGTAGCAGTCTATAACCATCGCATCAAGTTTTTTAAATGAGGCACTTGAGATCTCAGACCAGATGGCGCATCCGTACAAAAGTCTTGACAACACCAGGCTCTGAAAAAGCTGAATACGGGCACGAATGGGAAGCGATTTGTTCATGAACACTGGCTGTTTCAACTGTGAAAATGCCTGGCGGGCAGCTCCCAATCTAGCACTGATTTCACTGTCAATGTCCATATTCATGGCATATCGCACTCCAAGGTGCCGATATGATGAAACCACTCGGACTGTGAGAACATGAGTGTCAGTGGTTACTGTGATGGTGGGCTGCGTATTCCGCAAAAACAATTCACGTCGGTGCTGCACTGCACCTTCTCCACGAAAACAAACGATCGTCTCAGTTTTGCCCGGATCCAAATTAAGGGACAGGCCTCTGTTGCGAAATGTTGAGTGGAGAATTGCCAATGTATATTGAACTAACGGTACAAGTTCAGAAGGATGCGCGGCTGACAAAGCGATGGCAACATCATCAACCCATGCAACTGGTGGCACATACGTGCCGATGGCTCGCGCACCTTCATGAAATGCCTCGGATTCATTCAGCTGCCTGGTGACTTCTTGAAGAATGTCGGACATCATCAGGTTAAACCCAATATCAGCCATTGGGCTCCCTGGTCGGGTGCCTCTCAAGGTTTGGGTGCAGGAACCATCCTGCTGTTCATTGCCATGCAACTGAAACCACGTGTGGTTGTGAAGGTCATGTAGGAATCTCCGTAGACCGCTGGGGATGTCATCAACTTGGCTTGCGCAAATCTCGTTCAGGTCATGCTCAAGCTTTTCTAAATCAAACTCGCAGTCATCCAGAAATGTGGCCATCGTTGTGCTCAACAACGTATTATGCGTTGAGAAAATGAGCTCACGGATCATATGATGAAAGGCAGATTTCAAATCAATGAAAAGCGTGGCAGTGGAAATCCCCTTAGCTTGCCCAATGATTCCATGTAGGCGAATCAATTGCACCGCAGTCATTGTCTGCTGCGAGGGCAGGCCACCAATCTGGCCGATGGTGCGCCGTTGCTGTAGGGTTGGGAGAAGCCGCATGCGGGCCCATGCATGGGTGACCTTGGCAAAACTGTTGGCTAACAGTATGCCGCGATATCCGGCAGCATCATCCAGGCAGCCCTTGTTTTTGTGAATGGCACAAAGTCGCCCGCCCTTGTAACTGACCGGTTCAGCTCCATGCAGAACTGCCTTGCACAAAACTGAGTGCAATTGCGGTGCAATGGCAGCAGCCCCTTGACGACACAAATCGGATGGAATGCCGTCAGGTCCGGAGGCCTTGTTGGGTTTTTGTTTGAGGCACAAAGTCTCAACCTCTGCTAGTGTGGGAAGTTCCTGGAGCTTAAGGTGTAAGCCAGGAGCTTCTCGTGCTCGCTCTTCAGCATTACGGTTAAGACATCCACGGATGAGCTCACCAACTGATACTGTTGTGCCCGCTTCAAGGGATTGGAAATGAGTCAAGAGCTCATGTTCGATGTCCCTCTGCACTTGAAAGCGTTTGGATCTGTGTTCCGGCAGCACAGCTTTCAGTTTCTTCCAAATGCCAGTCAAACCTTCAACACTATAAGTCTGGGCAGATTGGTCGGCCAAACGTGCATAATACTGTGAGTCCTCAAACTTGATGGCCTTCTGAACATCGCTTGCAGCTTTTCGCAACATGCTAGTGGTTTTGGCAACCGCATGGTCATGCAATCGATTCCATTGAGGAAGGTCACGTTGAATCGCACTGATACTGCTATTGGGTGCTCCTGAGGAAGCCCTCCAGCTGAGAAAACATGCTTGCAAGGTTGTGTGGCGAGCCACACGCTTGAGTGATTTCAGCTGCTTGAAGAGGTTCTTTTTCACATCCACAAGGTCCCAAGTAGAAGCTGATATATGGCTTTTCCTCTTCCACATCCCTTTCGGCTGAGCAATCTGTGAAACAGCTTGCGATGTTGAATTGGCCAGCCATTCAGCGCTTGCATGGGGGTCAAGTGTCCAGGGTGGAGCACTGACTGAATAATGCAACAAATGCATGCACTGATCTTGTTGGAGTTTACATGAGAGATTTCGCACATCAACTCCCTTGCGGCTACGTGGCCGTTGATTTGGACAGCTAGGAACTTTCAGGTGCAAACGGCATGAAACTGCAAAATGGTCATGTCGATGAACGCTGAGATCAATGTTGCTTTCAACTTGTGACTCAATGAGGTCAAACTCAATCTCACGTGGCAAGGCTACATAGTCAATGCGTGTCTCATGTTGACCATCTGGCGCAAGAAAAGTCGGCGCTTCTCCATGATGTAGGTGCTGAAAGGTAGCTGGCAAATATAAGTCATGAAGCAACAGCCAATCGTGAAAAAGGGCTCCAGCTTGGTTTTCAACGGAGGACTGATGCGGTCCAACTGATGCTGTTGTTTGCTCGCCAAGATGGGCATTGGCATCACCACAAAAGAAAACAGGAGCTCCACGGGCTTTCTTCTGTAAAATGGCAGTGATGTTGTGCCAAAATTGGTGGGCATCAATTCGTGGCTTCCCAGAATGCGGGGCTCTGCAGGTGACTATGATGCATCTCCAGGTTTGTAACTTGAGCGACGCAATGAGATAGTCCGCAGCAGATGCAACTATCTTGATGTCTTGGCGCTGAATCAAGGTGCCTTCCTCATCAATAGGAAGTCGTTTCGAAACCCAAAGCTGGATGCCATCTTGACCCGTCAATGTGGCAGGGTGACCAACAATGTGGTAGAGGTCATTATTCAGAGCAAGCAAATGCCGATGTCTAGTTTCCTGGAGACCGATCACATGACATGATGCCTCATGGAATTGCTGCATAAGGACATGTTGCCTGCTGACGGTTGGTTTGTAGTCCGTCTGTGCCATCAAGGTCATGACATTCGCAGTCGCAATCTTGAACATGAGAGGATGATTGCAAACAGTTTCTGACTTGCCTTGAGAGGAAGGCGTGGCATCATGATCGTGGCACGGAGTTACAGCTGGAATGATGCATTTCATGATTCCATTGCATAAGGCTGGAACTCGTGGGTCATGAACTTCCATGAGTTCTTTGTACCAAAGCCACTGAAAGGCCGTCAGCTTGTCAGGCGAATCCAGCCATTGCTCCCAATAGGTACTGCTCTGTGCTTGGTCGTAGTTTTGGACGACCCATTTAGCAAGGGCGTCAGCCGCTTCGTTCCATGGGTGCCCTGCATGAGCTTTTACATAAATCCAAGCAAGTGCATCAATGCCATGTCTGGTTTGTAAGACCTGAGCAATACTTCGGGTGAGGGTTCGCCAGCTGTGTGCATGGGAAGTGCGCCAATATCCTGCTGCAAGGTAGCCAGAACACGTGGCATCAAAATTGAAGCTAAAGGCCAATTGAGCTTGTCCATGGACTTCCCAATGTTGGTTGCTCAGCTGAAAAGCCCACAATAGCGCCCATGCAATAGCGCCATTTTCACCAGCAACAGAGGTGTCACCGGTTTCGACCTTGCGATAGAGACAACCACCATAGTGCCATCCAGTGGCTGTTTCAATCAATAGAACAACAGCAGCTCCAACTAAACCAGGCGCAGCTTTCGATTCATCAGTGAAGAAGTGATACACCAGAGGAATTTGGTCACCAAGTGGTTGCAGATCCCGCATGGCAACACAAGTGACCTCTGGCATTTCGAGCTGTGGGGGCCAACATTGCAGAAAGTGATGCCCATTGTTGTGCAATTCATTTGCCAAGAAAAGCACCGAGGAGAAATCAACCTCTACAGTGATGGGTGGGCTGATCAATTCTTCAAGTTTGAGCACGTGAGGTTCAGGCCACTGGGTATGAGCTACCTGCCCAGTTGTTAGGCGCCTGTCCTCTGCTGGTTTGGTTGGCTTCAACACTGCTTTGGTTTGCAAAAAACTCGCCGAAGATGCCGCCTCTGTCGCGGTCCACTCTTCTTGATTCCACTCAAAATCTCCAGTTCTTTGGATAATGAGTGAGAAAGTGTCACCATGCCTGCATTGATATTCTGTTTCCTCAGAGATCTCATGGCCCTGTTGCCAAATGGTGCACGTTGTGTACAAGTTGAGTGGTGGGCAGTCATGTTGGCGGTTAATGGCTGCTAGGAACTGAGCACGCAAGACTTGTTGTGAAAGAATTGCGGCTGTGACATGTGGACGATTGTTCATGACTCCATCATCATATGTCGTGATCAGAGTGGAGCGCTCCTGATGCTGAAGCAATTGATGAACAATAATATGGAGTTGCCCAGGAACATGATCATAGACAATGGCAAAGTCTACATCAATGTGTGGGTCCAAGAGGTCTAGCCAGATACGCTGAAGCTGGCTTTCCCACTGATGGAAATTGTCGCCCAAGGTTGTGAGCCGTTCTTCATCGTTGACTCTAATCCGTCCAGAGTGTAGAAACCATGTGTGAACATGCAGGAGACGCTCGATATGCGCAGGCCCAGTGCGAGCATGGACATCCCAATGCCTGAAAAGTTCACGTGTGAAGTCAGTCTGATCATCGATGTTGGGAATTGCCGCAGGCATGTCATTGGGCACTGGGTCAGAGGTGGTGAACCACTGTGGCACTGTGACGTGCTCATTCCCAATGTGCTGAACTATCACTGGTGGGTGGATGTTCAAAATAATTCCATTCCCAGCTTGAAGTGGGACAGGCTCATCAGGCCGGAATGCACGAGCATCATGTTGCAAGTCACATCTGCGATCAATGCAGATCCTGCCCAGTCGGCAAAGGTCACGAACACGGAAGGCATTTGTTGGTGATTGAAGAACTGCTGCAACATAGTTAAGTCCTGTATGTCGATCAGTGAGAAATCTGACAGTGATCAGGGCAGGCACTGCTGGGTACAATACATCTTGATAGACAATCAAATGTCCAATTGTCCAGCTTGTGTCATGCTGCGGTGGCTCTGGAGAAACAATTGCAAAATGAACTGGTCTCGCAATTTGAATCTTGTCACGCCAAAGATGTACAATGTCAGAGATCCATAGGTGCACTTGTTGATCAAGGCGCAGAATCCTGCTTTCTTCGGAAACTTGTTCATGGGAACCGCTTACAAACCAGGTTGTCAAGAAGGCTATGGGGCCTTCTTCTTCGCACTCAACTGCAGATCGGTGCACGAAATCATGGTGGAGAGCTTGAAACCATGACGGCCGAGGTTCCTCATGCGCTAACCGACGACGATTTGGAAAATGGCTTGGGGAAGCTTGCTCAAAGCTAGTTGCATTCTCCTGTGCCCCAAAATGTTGATGTACTTTGCAGCTGGTGAAAGAAAGATCCAGAGAGGTGCTAACCTGCATCAAAGCGTTCACATCCTCAATTTCCTGCTCAGCTTCGACCTCTGTGTGGAAGTCGTCCGGGTCAGGATTGGTGTGATATCGATGGACAATTTGTCCATGATTCAGTCCATGCTGACATGCCCTAATTGCAAAATAAGTTGGAATCTCTGGTTGTGCAAAGGGGGGGACAGCAACCCTCACATAATCACCATGAGATAACTCCAAATTTGCACTATTCTGGTATGGGACAAGTTGCCCATGATGCCAGAGCAGACATCTGTCTTGCCGAAGCTTGCAGTATGCTGCAACGCCAGTGATCTTGAGGAGCAGAGACCTATGTATAGGCGTTGGGATCATTGCAGTGTACCGGTCAATCTCAATGACCGAATCAAAGTTGGATCCATGAATTTCAACATCTATAAGGATGGCCCTGCGATTGTCTCCAAACCTGATGTCCTCGTGGGCAAGCAGGATGAGCGGTTGAACACGTGCGGCATGTAGATCACTTGGCACTGGATTGATATCATAAATGCTTGCTACATCGTGGTGTCGATATCCGAGCAAACGTCTGGTTTCAATAAAAGCAGCAGCTGGTGGTCTGGTGCGCACCCTCCCACTTGCAATATTTGAACGCAGATCGTATACTTGCACTGATTGCCAGTCAGCCTGTTCCGACACTGATGATGGTGATGTGGGCAGGTGTGTTTGCAAGTCAGAGTCACTTTCAGGACTGGATTGCGGCTGCCGCACTTGGTGAGGTCGACGTGCCATAAAAGAAGTACAGTCATCTGATACATCATTGTCGAGACTAAAGAAAACCTCCTGATTGATCGTCTCAAACCTGTCATGGTGAGGCTCAAATCGAGGTGGGAAATACGATTCAAAAATCTCGGCAAAGGGCGCGAACTTGACTTTTTTGCAAATGTAAATCTTTGAGTTGGTTCTCAATGATGAAGGTCGGTCAAAAGTGGCATCATTGGATTGGGCAGGCCTGTAAGCAGGCTGCACTCCATTGCCAAGCACTTCATTCCTCAGGCATGTTGCACTCGCTAATGCCGATGGTTCAGAAAGAAAGGTTGGCTCCCAATGTATACTGTGGCATCGAATCATGAAACGAATGGGATCAAACGCGAGGTCCGGCTTGCATGCTGCACCGACAGCTTGGGGTCGATAGGCATCAGCAAACTCGGGCGCCTCTTGATGCAAAACTGGCACACGTAGCCTGTTCCATTGGCTCGGACACAGATCTGCGCTGCCGATGTTCACGAGGGTGGCGATGAGGCATGCTGCTCGCCCAATGCCGCCATTGGAGTGCCGAAGGGCTCCATAGAGCGAGGTCTTTTGCTCCTTCGGTCTGCATCGTCGTCTGAGTTGATCTCCATAGTTTCGGATGCTTCTGCAGCTGCAGCTATGCTCTGTTGCAAGCTCTCTTGCACTTGTTGCACAAGTGCATTGGCTTCGGCTTCGAAGGCAGCTCCGTTGTCCCCATCTGCTGTCTCTCGGCCTGTGTCGCCAGCTTCGGTAGAGGTTGGTGCACCAACTTCTGCTGCCTGCTTGTTGAGTTGCTGCAGTTGCCTTCTGGCTGCAGTCAATTCCTGCTGGGCATGTAGTAGTTGATCTCCATATTCCTTCTGCTGATCTTTGAAGAGCTGCAGCTGCTTTTGCCAACTGTTGACTGAATCGCGCAAATGCTTCAACCAATTTTGTCGGTGTGCAGTTCTGGCATCCTTCACTGAAGCCAGATGTCGAGCAGCTTTTCCGACCTGGTTGGATGCTCGATTGAAGTCTTTGGATAGGGCTTTGGAGGTCGCTTTGTCGGCCTTGTCCACTGCTTTTTTGATATCGTCCGGGGCCTTCGCGAGGTCCGGATAGGACTTCCGAACTGCTGCAAGTAACTCCGCGCCTGCTTGAGCTGTTGCAGATAGTGTCGGTGGAATTGGCTCTTGTTGAGAGCTGGCTGGAGCTTCTGGAGAGGGCCATGGTGGGATGGCTGCTGCTTGAGCGGGCTGTGACAACTGCTCGCTGCTCGCTGCACCTTTGCTTCCTTTTCCTTTGCCTCCCCCTTTGCGGGCTCGTGCGCTCTCGCTTCGATCTGCCTGATTCCAGGGCCTTGTTCGCCCTTTCTTCTGCTTCGTCTTCTGGTTGTAGCCCCAGTCCCATTGCGACTGTTGGGCAACTGCTCGTGGCGATTTCGGAGCATTGGAATGCGGCTGTCCGCTGCTCCAATGCTTCTGGCATGTGGGACAGAACGTATGTCGTTTCCCGTTCAGTCTTCCGCATGCACAACGCCATGGGTATGTCTCTTGTGCTGCCATTTGTATTCGTTCCAGGAAGCCAATGTCCTTGGAATGATGTCTGGCCAAAATTGATGTGATTCTGGCTAGTTGTGTAGTGGTCAATTTCCTTTGACCTTTGCGATGCTGATGCCAATGTGCACGAGCAGTGGCTCGCAATCGCCTGTCTCTCCTCCTTGATGTTTGTGTAGCCGTGGTCGAACTGCACGAAATTCACCAAAAATGAAATGCACAAAATAAGGAAATTGGATTGCATCAAAGGTGGCTTCCTCCCGGTACAGCTCCAATGATGAGAAAGAGGGTATACGCACAGCAAAAGTAACCAGGAAAATCAACTGAACTCGAACGCCGTGATGTCCACAATATCAAAGTGGTAGGTCAAGTCAATGACAGCTAGCACGATGAAAAGGATTACCCCAAATAAATAAGCCCCAAGCAGTAGGTCAAGTGAATGACAGCTAGTGCAAATGGGAATATCGGTGTGAGGCCACCGCAGAACCAGGTGCTTAGGCGAGGTGGTGAGATCCCTCCCGGGGACTCAGAGCACTTTCCGTAGTGCAACCAGGTCAGGAAAGCAGCCCGTGGGTCAGGTCAGCGAAGACCCACTCAGGTTAATGGCACCGCAAACTGGGAACGACGGGTGCTGGAGCCAGAACCTTTATTTGTATGTATATATATATATATGTTGTACATTTATATGTATTTACTTTAGATATATGTGATTCTATTTGTACATACGTTATATGCACACAGCATATGATTGCATATGCATTTCTTTGTATACAGAGATTAATCGAGAATGGATGGCTTTTGTAAAGAAATGAGGTGGTCAAAAGTTGGGGCTAGACAAGTGAAGGCTTCATAGCCACTTACACAGTTGGCTTACTATGGCAAAAGATGCTTGTAATATCTTGTCATGTTTGAAGTATTACTCATTGATATATGTTGTTATATCCAGTACTGCCAACACATGAAATCCATCCACGCAACTTTTCGAACTCGCTGTTGCAGGGCAACTGAAACGTATGCAGCGGCCTCTCCAGCGCCGGATACAGAGACTCAGATGAAGACTCTATCGGATCTGTTTGGTTCCCAAATTGTGAACTGAGAGGGGAATCGTTCAAAACATCAAGACATACTCCGTGACAGACTCACACGGCCGATAACTCGGCAGCATCTAAGCCTTAGACATGCTTTGGGGTCGAAGCTACACTGGTGATTTGCCGGTGTTTTTGGGGGTATGACTGGTGGTTTTTCCTGGCGTTTTTCACTCACCTCTAGCTATATGTACTAGTATATCTAGTATAAGGTTGTAGAAGCACCATCCCATCCATTGGTTCATCAGCGAGACAAAACGGGGATAAATCTCTAGCATTTTCAGCTCTACAATTCCATTTTTTGTTATGTACAACTCATATTGAATCATAGAATGATATCATGTTATAAATACAATATATATGTTTTACTATAATCATACAATAATATCATACTAATATCATGTTTACTGATACATGCTTTAAAACATATACTGTATCGCTTAGATCATATTACCCTCTGGTAAACGTTTACAAAAAGCTATTGAAAATGGCCATAGAAATAGTGAATTTACCCATTAAAAATGGTGATTTTCCAGTTAGCTTTTTGTTAAATTACCAGAGGGTAAATCCATCAATATCCTAGTGTTATCCTATCATTATCCCAGCAAATCATCCCTATAAAACCATATTAAACCATATTAAACCATAGTAAACCATAGTAAACCATCAAAAATCGCCCCCAAAAAATGCGTGGTTTCGCAGCCAGGGCTCCAGTATCAACGCAGCATCATCAGCTTCAACCCATATCCACCACGGCCAGGTAGGTCCCCGCTACGGCCGTGATGAGGCCGAAAACCACCAGGAAAGCACAGAAGAGTCGCTTCACCTGGGGATCGGCATGGAAAATCCTCGTCTTACCCGGCCTGGTAAACATACAAAAAGCTATTGAAAATGGCCATTTTTGATGGGAAAATCCACTATTTCTATGGCCATGGCTTCAATAGCTATATCCTCTGGTTGGTGGTGCAATAACCATCTTGAAAAATATGAGTTCGTCAATGGGAAGGATTATCCCATATATGAAATGGAAAATAAAAAATATTCCAAACCACCAACCAGGTAATGGGTTCTTAGCATTAAGCCAAGCCTTGATTGGAATTGTCGGAACCCTTAAACCCCTAGATTCTTGGGGGCTCAAGGGTTCTGACAATTGCTTTTTGTTTGTGGGAAAATCATCGAACTAAATGGGAGAACAGGATATAAAGATATGGGGGGGAAAATGACTAATAGAAAAATGGGATGTAATCAGAGACTATTTCTGTGAACTCCAAAAAAAATAATGATCAAACAATGGATTCATGGACCAGCAATATGTTGGAAACCGTAACCACCAAATGGACCACGTTTGCATCATGTTATATCTATTGATTGGGTATTCCAACCAACAAGATATAATAATATCATGTGTGTATTTGGAATACCCGATATATGGGTGCGTCCGAAACTTGGGTATATACCTTCGAAAAGCGCCATGTTTTTTCAAAATGATGATTGACCAGTGTTTTTTTGGGGGGTACCCTATATTCAAACAAACCCATATGGATTATGAGATCCTATATGGGGCTTTCCATAAATAGAGGATCCCCAAGCGAGCATTGGATGGTTTATTCCAGGGACAATCCACCAATCCAGGGTCCCACCAAAGGCCACACATATCGGCGGTGCCTGGTCTGTTTTGGAAGAGGCCAGGCGCATGTACATCATCGCCCTGAGGCCAGGATTTGACGGTGATTTAATGGTTGATTTGTAATGATTTAATGGTGGTTTATAGTGATTTAATGGTGATTTAATGGTGACTTAATGGTGATTTATGATGCTTTGTAATGGGCATTTAACGTGATTTAACCATCTACAATAGGGATACAATGGGTGTATAACCAATGAAACCCTTCTGGTGTCGCTCCATGGCGGGCTGCTGACTGCCGGAGGGTGAATGGCATTTTGGGGGTAGATGAGTCGAAGAATCGTTGCATTGCTTGGATTTTGGGGGAATTAAATGTTCTTCCGCAAAGATTACATGGAAATCCTACACTGATTGTGATAGATGAAACTTCACACAGTAATCTTCCAAGTCACATTGCCAACAGCCCACGATGTTTTCTTGAGAAAAAAGACTCTAGCTTTTCCTTCAACAGAAAAAACATACCCTCTGGTAAACTAACATAACTATGGAAAGATCCACCATTTTCAATGGGTAAATCCACTATTTCTATCACCATTTTCAAGTTCGCAAACTGCAACAAATTACCAGAGGGTATAGCCATCAATATCCCAGTATTATCCGATCATTATCCCAGCAAATCATCCCTATAAAACCATATTAAACCATATTAAACCATAGTAAACTATAGTAAACCAGCGGTATACCTCCATTTTCCTATGGTTTTCCTATGGTTTTCCTATGGATCCCATCTTCACCAGCTTCAGCCACGCTGCGGTGTCACAACCGAGGTGAGATTCACCAGCAAGGCACCGGCGAAGGAAGCCAGAGCTGCAACCTGCGGTGTCAGCAGTGACTGCTAAACACGCAACGTGTTGGTGTCTGTTGTATATAGAATATATAATATGTGTATACAATATGTTGCAATATGTCATAATATGTTATATATCATAATATATCATATATATATACTGTATACTAATCACTAGATATAGTGATATACTGTTTATATATATATATATACTGGTTGGTTATAGTAATAAAAAAAAGTAAGGTATAGTAATCACAAGTAAGTATCAACGCAAGGTCATAACTTGTGTTAGTTCATTATACTGGTTGGTTGTTAGGGATTTGCAGTTCATGGATCATCAAATCATCTCCAATAGATAAAGGATTTTGACCCATGAGGCTTCGATGAAGAACACTGAGAAGTCATGGCCTACACCCTTCAATATACCCCAGCACATCTTGGAACTTTGGAAGTGCAGTTCCCTTTATAAGTGGATATACAACTATACATTCATATACTATATATAGAGGCCCCATGGCCCAACAAACATGGGGGTTTTAATACAATGGTAGCCATATAAGTAACCGCTATAGCTAAAAAAAACCATGAAATCATCCCATGCTCGTCGCCTTTTGAGCAAGAAAGCAGGCCTCAGAGATGGCTTTCTAACCCGCCACACATTGACCTGGAAAAACATGGAACATCACCATGCTTTTTCCAGAACGGTAAGCCATCTATGAATCGATTAGGGCCATGGCTTCCATGGCAAACTGTGAATGTCATAACCAGGTTGGGTACCTATGCTGGGATTCCATCCCGCAACATTGTTCCCCTCGATTTTGATTGTACCATCTGGTTATGACTAACATAGCCATGGTATAAATGGCCCTAATCGAAATAGATGGTTTACCGTTCTTAATAGCCATGGTAATTTTCCATGGCGAACTGTTAAATAACCAGAGGGTAAACCTCACGTTGATTTTCAATGCGTGGCCAGTGGCTAGATTCCAAAATATGGGACTCCCTGAACCAACCAAGAATCGCAGTGACAGCTCTATCATGTTCCACCCAAGATTGTGCAGGATACAGCACCCCTATTTGAAGCATCCAGCATATGCTTTTTCAACCATCTTAAACAAGGTGCTCCAAACTTATATGGTTTCAAATCTTGTCTTCCCCATCCAACAGTAGCCATCTCTTGGAAAAACAACTAAATATCTATCTATCGAACTATCTAATCTAATCTAATCTAATCCAATTCAATCGATGCAAATGGTTCCTGTTCTGTCCTTTCCTTTGCTGTCCTGTCCTGTCCCATTCTGTCCTCTTCTCTCCTCCTCTTCTTCTGTTCTGTTCTGTGCTGTTCTGATCTATCCATCTAAGTATCTATCTATGTCTATATGAGTCTATGAGGATTTCCTGAAATAGGGGTACCCCCCTACTAATCATCCATTTTTATAGGATTTCCCATTATCAACCATCCAGCTATTGGGGTACCCCCATGACTATGGAAATCCCCTACGATCCACCCCCTACGTCAAGGCACGCTGGCTCCCGTGAGGAAGATGACCACTGCCGCAGGCAGAAAGCTTTGCAGGAACCTGGGATGGCATGGCACCTAAAAACTGGGGACATAAACCAAACAAAAGAGCTTAGGCTCACCAACCAAAATTCGGCGAGTTTGCCCATTTTGGCTGGAAATTCAAGGCTCAGATAATCTGATGATTCAGAGCGGTCCATCATGTCTCTGGGTCCATGGGTGATCTCCAAAGCCTCGCAGCCAAGCCACTCTTTGCGAGTGGCCATGCCTGCGGAAGCGTGGGCCCCGTGGACGCCCTTGGATGCCCTTGGACTCTTTGTTGGGACCCTGTGGGGGGAGGAGAGACGTGCGCTATGCTCAACCCTTCCAAAATCCAAACAACTCACCAAACCATAAAGACGTTTTTTCAATAGGACAATTATTGAACATCATCCTCGACACCCAAAATCTTGGGGCACTTTCAGACAATTGTTTGATGAGATTCAATTCATTATATGACCATCAATTGCTTGTTATACCCCTCGTTTTGATGCTTAACCCCATAGTTGGTTAAACCACCACCAGTAGCACATCAGGGCACATCGGAATGGGAATCACGAACCGACAGATCCGAAGCGACACACGAACCCGACACACGAACCTTCAGGCCAAATTTGCATCGACACCAGGACCACTCTAAGCAGCACGGGAGTGGTCAGCTGTATCTTCACAGCCTATGCGAGCGATCTGCAGGCGGTGTGCAGGGGGGTCAGGTCCTATGGTATGATACTTGGATGAACATGTAATTGTGTTTCAACTTGAAACTCAAAAGGGTTCGTCTGAAAATGGGGTATACAAAATGTGCATTGTACCCCAAATTGATGTCTATTTTGATCGGGAAAAAGATGACTAATCGCTGGAGGAAAAAGGGGTTTTCCCTTACATTGTCAGACAAACCCAAATCTAGCTGATGGATCAACCGACACGAGGCCAAGCCAGTTCTTACAATAAATTGCACAGATTCTGTCCAGTAAAGAACCATGAATTTGAAACATGAATCACACCAACTTTATCTCTTCAGATTTCTTCCAATAAATGTGATCAATAACGTTGTGAAGATATGGTTGATTTTCGGAACCAATCTTGATAGATCTAAGCTACTGTACACCGGTTTCAACATGTTTCACCCACTGTTTCCAGTCCAAGTGGCAAAAAAAGCCACTGTCATCTGCCCCAGCACTCCTCTGCGCATATCTTTGGTAAAGACCGGGTGCCTCAAAGAGGGTGGCAAGCTGAGTGGCAAACTATGATGGGGATTTAACAAACTAAAATGGTGGGATAATGAAGATATAATGGAATATAATGGAATACTAATCGGATATTGATGGAATATTGATGGAATATTGATGGAATATTGATGGAATATAATGGAATACTAATCGATATTGATGGAATATTGATGGAATATTGATGGAATATTGATGGAATATTGAAATAAAATATTGATGGAAGATTGGGATGTACCCTCTGGTAGTCAAACAGTTTGCCACGGAAAATAGCTATGAAGCTAAAGGGTAAATAATCTACTTTCATGGCGACAAAAATGCAGGCATGCCGTGTTTCAAACATCAACTCCAATGACCTTTTGCTATGCAGCTTCAACCATTCAACCGCTCGCAACTCAAAAAGTCGAGAAATTCGATTAAGCATTACATTCCCCCGTAATGGTTTATCCAAAAATATGGTAAGGACCCACTATAATGCAATTTAGATGGGGAAGATGATGATATATATGTGCACATATTTTTGTGTATATACATATATATATATATAGTCATCCACCAGTAGATTTGGAGATACTCCATATGTTTTCTCCTGGTTAATCATGGTTTTTGCCGATTACATCGAACCACAATTTGGGTATGCCCTATGTTCTATCGC